>JZLH01S0039744.1:58073-60573 GCA_001188425.1 Eucidaris tribuloides
GTAACTCTTTTCTGGTTTGATTTATTCAAATGGAGGACAGTTCATAGTTGTTCCCCCCATATGCAATGGAAGGGTCCCTTCACATCTACAAGGCAATCTATTAATACATTTGTTTGCATCGTCGTCGACGTTGTTGCTGTCGAACGCTGCATGCACTGTGGGATGCGAAAGCAGTGAGACTGCACCATCCATACGGGTTGGTTAATTAATGTCGGGGAATCTGACGGGAAGCTGAAATATAATATTTGCGCACATGTATGCATAGATTTCAGACTAGAAGTAGGTTGCACGAATGTCCGACCAGGTGTGAAAGGTCCAATTCAGATTCTGATCGTATTTCTATTTATGACTTCCAGGTGTAGATATTGAATAACAGCATTGTAATGCTGGATATATTGTGCACTGCCTGTAGTGCTTTCCATATAAATTTCCATATAATATCGCTGAAATTTTATGTTTTGTTGATGAGGAATTAATTAATAGCATCTGAAAATTTATCTGAGAAGTAGTATTTATGATATAAGAGCCCATTAGACCTTTATTGTTTATTGCCATTATTGCTGTAAATTTCTGGAAAAAATAACTGTAGTTTCAAACATTCTGTCTGTGCAATCAATTTAACTTTCATTAAGATAATTAGTTACCTTATCAACTAAATAAATTGCAGTATGTTAATTCATTTGATCAATAAGCAGCAATTATCTAAGTGGTATTCCAGAGCATACTTGCAATAAAAATAGAATGCTACTAGCCTAGATCACATTAGTCCTTTCATCACTAAATCCTAACCTGTTCCTCAATGTTACAAATCAGATAATGGGCAATTCCACAGGTTGGTGGACAAACCAAGCACTACATAAATTGGCTTTATCTCAACTCGTGTTACATTTTATTGATTTGATTGGCTACGCTTTATGAAGAAACAATGGGGGTCATCATTTCTACCCCAAATTTTGCTTCTGTAACACTGCCTTCTAGGAGAATCGGACAACTATACACAATATGTCACATGTGGGACTAGGCTCCACCTACTGTGAATAAATCTAAGTTTTATGAAAAATTGTCATTTTTTTCTCCAGTTTTTTCCATCAAATAGTGTTAAGCATATAGTACTGCAATGATAAATGTATTGCTTTTCCAATAAAAATCCAGATAATAAAATGAAGATAACCCAGAAAGTATGTCTTTGGACAAAATGTAACGTGAGTAACCGTAACATGAGTAACCGATGTTCTTGTAATTTATACCAAAATAGAGTAACCCACTAAAATTTGTCATATTTGTCAGTTTGTGACTCTCTATCAGAGTGCTTTGATAAGGGTATAACTTTTTTGAATTAGAGCACCACGTGAGGAAATTTTTCAATTAAGTCCTCTTTACATTTTATGCATGTCCAAATTCTGTAAAGTGAGTAACCCGAGACATTTCAATGATTTTCATGCAGTTCAATTTAATTTCTCAAATTTTTATTTTGTACAAATTTAGAAGCAACATGTATGCTTTGTGATGGCATAAATACTTTAAGCTATCTACCATTTAATAATAATGTAAAAGATCAACAAGTGAATCAAAATACCTTCAAATGTAACGTGAGTAACCGTGGAATTGCCCTAATGCATTAAGATAATCAGTGCCACAATCTGCACTCAATATGTGACCTGTCCCCACGATACCCTGATAAAGTCACACATCTTTTGCAACATGAAAATAGAAAGAAAATTACTTTGGGTGCAAAATATGAATATTTAAACTTTTGCAAAGTGTAAAATTTTAAATGTCATACAACCTTCGATTTTTGAAGACATTTCCCTTTCGTATGTTCCATCCCAATTACAACATTTTGCACTTTCCTTAAATTTGGGGTGTGTGACTTTATTAGGGATCCATGGTGACAGGTCACTATCATGTATTACAAATTTTTCAGGTAGTGGCACTTCTTTATTTTGGCATTATTTAAGTGACTTCCAAGCAAATCTTACTTAGAATCCTGTCAATCAGTCTCTACGAAGATAAAAAAAACTCACAATCCTGATATTATATTGCTAGTGGTGCCAGTTTTGATTTGATGAGAGTGTATTTGATATAAATCCAGAGCGGTTTATTACGTTTTGTCCCGAACATGATACTCGAGACCTTCTCTCGAGAAGATCGCATATTCCCGTGACCTTTTGTGCTTTTTTTTTTTTGGTATCTTCTAACTGATCACCTGGAGATATTTGATTTCCAAGTTTTATCAGTATGTAGATCGTTGAAATACCGGACAGTCGGCAAAATGATGGGTGACAGGTTAGCTATCCATTTCCCATCTCCTGAAATTGGATGGATGTTCGAGAACTAAAACGTATTTGGCATTTCTGTGTTATGTACTTGTATGTATCTCTGACTCTCTGTTTATGTGTGGTTTTTCTGGGGTTCTCCAATCTCAATAAATGTTCAAAATGGCATTGTCATCATTAAAAAGAAGTACAAACACACATATACACGCACACACACGCACACA
>JZLH01S0039744.1:65573-70956 GCA_001188425.1 Eucidaris tribuloides
GTAACGGCGCTGTCTGTCCGTCCGTCCATAATACTATTTCCGTTTGGTAACTTTAGTAAGACTGATTTTCCTGAGATATGGTATAAAGGTATATGATATCAAAATATAGCCCAAGTTCGATTTTGGAGTGTGAAGGTCAAAGGTCATAGCTCATCAATTAACAAAAATATTTGTCAGACTTTGATCTTGGAGTATGTAGGCCAAAGGGCAAAGTTCACAGTTCATTTGCTTATAGGCTATTTTGTACCCAGTGAGGGGATGCTTTGCTTTGTGTTGTCCTTATATTTTTATTGCTGCAGTGTGATATAACTGCCTGAAAATTTGTTAAAGGCATGACGCACATAATATTTAACTGGATTTGATGTTGGGAAGAAATCCTGTAGTATGATGTTAATTATAGTTCAACAAAACCAAATTGCTAGAAATCATTCCTTGTGGTAATAAATTTGAATTTTGTACAGTTGTGGGGTTTTGATGTTGCGTACTGCATGTACAGATCGTAGTTAGCATTAATGAGCATTGAATGGGGTCGTCTCGTGTGGCTTGTTAACGATCGTACGACAGCGGCGCAGCCATGACTTGCTTGGCGATAAAAGGCCATGGCATTGAATGAGCAATGACGCTTTCTGCCGTAATGATCCACTTAGCCGCCTTGGGTCCCTGATACACTTGCCTGCTAGCCTGGCCCAGCAGAACAAATATCACAGAGGCGTTTTATGGAATGAAATGATCTAGTTCTCCAGCGGAGGACCCGATCTGATCTCGTTTTCATGCTTATGTGCCTTGAGACTAAACAGCCTGATACACTTCTGTCTTTAAATCGGGCTACTTTTGATTAAGCTGCCCTATTTCCCCAGCCCAACTGTTATAGTTCTCTCCCAACTGTTACACTTCTCGGTGGAGAGAATGTGCCCTCAAGCTAAATTCAAAATTTGCTGTAGTAGACAGGAGTAGCTCAGATAACATTAATTACTGTTGGAAATGGAGCGCTGATTTCAAATTCATTAGCTCTTGATCGAGACAGCTGTTACTCCGTCTGTGAATTAATCTCTTCATGACTTCCGTGCTCAGTGAGCAGTTGACTTCCATGACTGTACCATGGCTTGAAAATTAAATTGTCTCCACGGTTACCGCAAACAATTATCTCTGATCCCCATTGTCTAGACAAGCTAGTCAAGCGCAAGACTTAGATGACCAGTCATAGCCAATGACGGTGGAATGGTCTATTTCATGCGTCCATAAAGTAATGTACATGTAGGTCAGGGAGTGGGCAAGATTTGGGCGAGATGCAAATGGCTATATTTCATTTGGTAAAAGTAGATCAGCTGTCATAAATATTGATTGAGTTGCATGGTAACTGATATCATAATCTAATTTGTCAGGACCGGAATAATATAATCGTAATCCATAAAATGAGTGCACAGTATTTATGGTAATGTATCTGTATGCTGTACAGTTGTGTGTATTTTTTTTTTGGGGGGGGGAGGTGTTCTGTAATCTACATGTATATTTGTGCTCAGTCGATAGAAATGGCTACTTATCGAATCGAGACATCCAACCCTCAAATCCTAATAGATAGCTGGTATTAGTAATATTTGACATTGTCAATATATTATTTCAGAAATCCTTGTGATCATTGCAGTAATGCTTTGTTCTGATATTGTATCGCTTCACTGAGGTGGCAGTTACTACCTCTCTAAATCATTAACCTGAATTCATAGTAAATCATAGCAAAACTAAAAAATAAATAATAGGAAAATGATATAAAACTCATACAGGCATATGATTTGACACCACAGGACCAGCATAATATTACCAAATATACTTATAATCAAAGAAATCATGGGTTTAGAGGCAGAACTATTCGAGACTATTGTTATGGGGTTTTTTTCACCTCAACTGGGAGTCTAAAGCCCCATTCAGATAGAAAATGGTGTAGGTGAGGTGGTTCAGAGTGGTCTTGAAACGCTCCTTTAACCCCCTTCAGATAGCATAAAATGGGCGTAGCAGCTGTGCCTTTTCGCCGTCTTAAACCATTCACACAGCAACCAGAAACTCGCCTCACAATACCGGAACAGGAAGTGTATATTATGTATGTACGATTTTCTTCTGTTTTTCGGCACTAATGTTGGCAAACTCTGCATGCATCACTGCGCAATGAGTTGCAGAGGCAGCTTAACCCTTTCACACAGAAGGTGGAGCGTATCAGCTATTCCTTTTCGCCGGCTTAAACCATTCAGACAGAAAGTAGAGGGGTAGCAGAGGCGGTTCAGAGCCAGCAAAGTTGTTCTATCTGAATGGGGTTTTAGAGGTAGTAGCCCTGACTGCAAGCCCACAGGAGTAAAATCAGAAAGAAATGGGTCCGTGGAGACAAGTATACAGAAACATACCATTACCTTTTGCCATGAGTATGTCATTTATGAGACAAATCACAGCTTTTAAAACAATTTTCCAAATTCATCATCCCTACACTTTAATATTTATTTTAAATACGGTACGATGATGGATAAATTTTCGTTGACTGGGAGGTAACATGAGGTTACATTTTCATTTGTTTTTTCAAACTATGTGGCCAATTGGTGTGGTGTGATACTTCTCACACATACATGTACTGCAGGCAAAGAGTTTGTGCTGTTTTGCAAATTTAAAGCGCAAGTTTAGTTTTAGCGATTTTTTGTTTGTTTGAAAGCTTCATGCATGCCCAAAGGTCATATCACACCAATAACAGATTCTGAATGTCTTTCGTTTTTTCATAAATGGATTTTTAAAAACCGAAAGACATTCAGAATCTGTTATTGGTTTCATATGACCTTTGGGCATAAAGCTTTCAAAAAAAATAAAAAATCACCAAAACTAAACTTGGGCTTTATATTCCCAAGATTGTAGTCTTACCTACAGACACATGACTAATTTGTTGCACGATCGTGCTAGTTGATGTAGTGGTAATTAAAATAAGACTACAATAGGCCTCGGAATCCTAATTTCACATATAAAAACTTATTTTGGATTCTAGGTACCAAAAGTAGGGAAGGTCGTATAACCATCTACATGTAAATGAGCAAATAGATTTGTGGGCAGTTATGGAGCAGCAGACATACACAACTCCATGTTGTAGCTATCAGTCAGTGATATTCCCACTGGCTGTATATACTGTACAAATGTGTGTTAACTGCTGTGCACTTTAATGCAATGATAGATGAAATCAATCACGTCAATAAATATTCAGATTAAATTCTATGCCATTAAGTTGAATATAGTAGATGACAATGATGAATAATGTATTTGCCTCACCATCCGACCAGCGGATTGAAACCCAATCTTGTTTGTGCAATCCAAAAATAGTATTTCATACCCATAGATTCGTAGATTCGTAGAAGAGAACAGTAAATATTTTTGTGCAGGTAACCTCAGAACAAAGGTGTACAAACTGTAGAGTAAAAAAAAAAGCAATTTGCATGTATTGATGTTGTTTTTCCAAGTACCTACATGTTTACAGATGGTTGGATTTTCTATTTAAACTAAAGTGCAAGGTGCATTACACTATCATTTTGTGGATATAACAGCATGCATTTGTAAGTAGCAGTTAGTAAATCAGCATTTTTTCCCCACAAACTAAATAGTTAGAGTCAATCAACTTTTGTGTACGTATTAAAACATTGTTCCCCTGAGTACAAGATGGTATTGTTAATACTGACATCAAAAGGTCACATGAAATGAATGAGCTAAATTCTGTTTGAGATGTGAATTTGTCTTTTTTTTCCTTTGCCTTTGACTAAGTTTCAGAGCAAATAACAAAATAGTGATTTATGAATAATAATTATGATGATGATGATGATGATGATGATGATAATAATGATAATAATATTAAATAGGACACGATGATGATGATAATAATAATAAGAAGAATTATAATAATAAATAGTACGCGATGATGATGATGATGATGATGATGATGATGACAATAATAATAATAAATAATACACAATGATGATGATGATAATAGTAGTAGATAGTCATGATTGATAAGTAAATGAAATAAATCTCTGAAAATTTTAGAATGATGATTGATGCATATCCTGATAAGTTTTGTTATCATTCATATGAAAACTGAATGTATTTACCCTCACTTAAACATTACACTTCATTTAAAATTGTACATAATCAAACATTTATATATTATTTGGTACAAATAATTTGATTGTACATGAGCTATCATCCACAGCATGAAATTGATTCAATTAATCAGTTTGTAGCAGGGTTGGCCGGTAAATATCGGGCGGTAAATACCAGGTGGTAAATACTGGTATTAACCAGTAAATACCGCCTTGCTTTTTTTGACAAAAACAGGAAATACTGGGAAATACTAGGAATTACTATAAAAGGTTACTTCCTGAAGGATAATAACTAAAATTGTTGTTCAGTAAGTGTGATTCAACACAAAATACAACAAAAAACTAACTTACATGTAACTGATGGTGGGGAACTAGGGACTCATACTGATTGGTGGGACAAATTTTCTACACAGCCAGATCAATACTAAAAGTAGGAAAATATTAAAATCACTTGCTTTTATTTATAATTGTTTTTAATCATTGCAGTCTGCAAATATCTGAATTGCTCCATAAATCCAGAACACTTAAAATAGCATACCACAAAGATAGATGCTGATTTTGTCCCTGTATATTCAGCAAGATGAGGACCGCACCCCACAAAAAAAGCTACATGTACGTGTAACACCTGAATAATGTACAGCGTAGAAATGTATGTATGGTATGTGAAATAACACTGAATTAAATTATCAAAATTGAAAATAGGTTTTAAACAGTATTTTCATCTGAACTTTATCAGTTCAAGGTGGATTTGTGTAAGAAGAGCCCAAACGAAGGGCATTAATGGCCTTCTTAGTTGACCTTGTACAACTTCAAAAGTACACTGCTAGGTATTGCCCAGGTATTTCCCAGTATTTGCCAGGTATTTCCCAGTATTTCCTGGTATTTCCCAGTATTTCCCAGTATTTCCCGCCTGAGTGGGAAATACAGGTATTTCCCAGGAAATTGCCAACCCTGGTTTGTAGCAGTTATGGGCAATTCTGTTCATCCCACTAGAATGGAATTACGTACTTCATGAAAATAATTATTTTTGCAGTGTCGTAGGTGTGATTTACAGTACCACACTACCTTCCCCTACATCCTTGACTTGGATAACTTCCCCCTCCACTATAATTGGAGAAGCCAACCTTCTTGTCGCCATGACAACAAATCGGCCTTGTCCTTCCCAGCGCTGTTCATGTACTTCCATTTATTGGAACTTCAATGCCGCCTACGTTAATTACTCCTTGTCAATCATTAATCATCCGGCATTGAACAAATGTCGCAGATTTTTT
>JZLH01S0039744.1:75459-87546 GCA_001188425.1 Eucidaris tribuloides
TTATATTGGTACAAACATTAAATAAAAAATAACAACCAAAACACCTTACAGTGTTAATTTTCAATTATTACGGTGATGCCTGACTCACTCTTTTAAAATAACCCTTATCAGACCTTTCATCTGCAATTGTTGATGCCTTTGATACATGCATTTTTTCCAAACTATGTTGTATAACCCTTTTAGTAGGAATGACTCACAAAATAATATGGTAGTACTAGTACCTAGTCTCTGTATTTCATATCATACATCTGCAATTGTTGATGCCTTTGATAAAGACACTTTTATCACAATATGTCGACTTTTCAAGTCCAATTGTTGATGCCTTTGATTAATACACTTTTATCAAACTATATTGACTTGTTAGTTAAAGGGACGCGCTGCTCGTAATCCATGTACGTTTATTTACCTTACGCTTGCCCCTATTGCAAGGCCGTGCGCTACGTAGTGTAGTGGTGCGTAACAACAATCGCGGAGCTGCGAACAGAATTCCCGATGAGGGTCAGTTGGGCTTACTTCGCCTTTCTTTGGGTGAATACGTGCTGCATAGGGAATTGCACACAATTTGCGCGCGCTCGTTTTCCGAAAGTATACGGGCATTCCCGAATATTACCCGAGTCAGGCCAAGTCCAAACGCCCACGACTTGCGACTTTACGGTCCCTTTAAGTCCTATAGGCTATAACCCTTTTAATAGGAATGCCTCACAAAATTTGGAGGAGACCTTTCTTATATTACTAACCTTGTTTCTGCAGTTCATGTGCATCTAGCAAGATATGAGATGGGTGTAATGGCACCCCCCCCCAAAAAAAAAATGACAGTGCTAATTATGAAATATAATCATGATATGGAACAACTTGTTTGGATAATAACCTCCAACAGACCTTTCATCCATAAAGTTAGTGCCCTTTGTTACAAATAGATGGTTTCGGGCAAAATGTCCTCATTGCCACTACAGGCTTTTTAGTAGGAACCTGAACCTTTTAAAAGTAGTCCCACCTTCTGGCTATTTTCCATGTAAATTAAATTCGTCTGGCAGGATATGAGGAGATGTATCGCTAAAAACAAACTTGCCGAAAACAAACAAACAGAAAATGAGTAGGTGTCTGGCTACAGACAAACGAACAAATGAAACAGGATCCTAACTAAACATCCCTGTCATAGTTACAGTGTAATTTTCAATTATGATCCCAAGTGATAGACCTTTTCACACCTGTCATCTGCAATTCTACATTGTTCATGCCCTTTGAAAGGACATACGGTTTTCGCAAACGATATCCATCTTTTAGGTCATAGACATGTAGACCTTTTAGCAAAGGAACCTTTTAGGAACCTTTCACACAAAATTGGCAGAGGGTAGAGACCTTTTTGTAATATTTTAGGACTGTGTCTCTGTTTTTCATGCCTGTCATATTTGGCAAGCATATGACCTTGTGTACTGGCAGAACAAAAACAATGTGAGGGCGCTAATTACCCAGTATAATCGTGACAACCGACACAACAATGCAGTTTATTGCTTCCCAGTAGAAAGCTTATGTTAGTTACGGGAATACTGATCAGTCCGCACGTAATAATGATAAGAATGATAAAAAAAGAGTAACAACAACTCCTTTATGTGCTTGTTAAGGCAAATTCTTTTGTTATCCTTCTGCTATACCATTTCGCTTTAACTTCAAGTTTCTATTGTGACGGAATAAATTGCATTGTTCTATTTCACCCACCTATTACATCTAAATAAATAATAGTAATAATAATGATAATAATAATAATGGTAATGATGATAATGATAATAATAGTAATGATAATAATAGTAATGCAGATGATAATAGTAATGATAATAATAATAATAATAATAATAATAATAATAATAATAATAATATACTACTACTACTTGTACTAATGAAAATAACATAATGATGATGACTGTTAAAAAACTTCTTGTATAAAAATGATAATGCAACCGGTGATACTCGTAGTCATGAAATGGATCATTCTTTCCCACTAATTTGGATAGAGGCTATCTTGAATTAGTACTCATTTGAGTGCATTAATTATGCATCAAAAGTAATTTCACCAGTATTAAAATGGAATGTCCTGCATTCATGCCACTGGCATTCATAAGCCAAGGCCAATCCTGGCATGAAACCTGACCGCTGATTGTCATTTCTCATACCCCTGTGGTTGAATGGAATGTACCATGACAACCTGAACATTTGACAAATTAGTACATCCTTTGCTGATTCATCCTTGAATGTAGGTCGGGTTACGTGGCCATTACCATTTCCCAATTAGGGGGTTATACAGTGCCAACATGAGTGGATGGACAGTGAAATGTATAACGATGTGACTTTCAAAGACAGTAGACACAATACAGGTTTTTGTGTAGTATCATATACTTTGTTCCTCTTGGGCACAGTTTTGTGTACGGCCATTTATAAAAATCTGTTTTGCCCTTTTGGTATTGTCTTTCTTCATTTATTCTTTGTTAATTTTTGAATTTTTATATATGTTTCCTTTTATTATTGTATTTATATATTTCCTTTCTTTTTCCTTTCTTCCTTTCTTCCTTCCTATCCTCTTTTTTTTCTTTCATTCTTTCTCTCCTTCATTTCTTTTTATTTCCTTTCTTTCTTTTTATAATGGAGTAGTCTACGTCTTATATTACATGGCACAGGCTAGACGGGAGTAGTTTACAGGCCTGCACAAATTCTTGTTTATTGTGGTACGCAAAACAAGAGTCTGAACAATCTGCATGGTAGACTACTCTTTGCACTCAAACCCATACTGTAGGCTACATACAGCTTGCAGAGACCTTGTTAAATATAGCTACTTCCAAGAATTCTCAGTTATTAACAAAATCATGGATTTAAAAACAAAACAAAACACAATTTCATTCTATTACTGAATATGCAAAGTGGTCATCTGTAAAACAATTTTTTTAACGTAATTGTAGGTTCAATAATCTGCCTGCATTTTTCTACAACCAAGCAACCTTTTAGTGCGAAAATCTAATTTACAACTGAACTCGCTCCTTTGACTGTAATCACTCCTACTGGTAAATGATCACATTACTTACGGTATGCTGTCTTGTGGCTCAACAAGCCTTTGGCTGCTGTAAATACTACAATAGAGGTAGTCTAAGTCATAGACGGCTTTTTAATTTACCCCAATCCCGAGTAGCCTGAACTATTATAGGATTAGGGCAAAAAAGAGAACAGTCTATAAAAACTTAGACTACAGTAGAGGTCATAAAGCGATTGTCAGTTTACCTTCATATGGTCATTTACACCATTCCATGCTTCTTGAGCTTTATGGTAATTTATTGTATGCTAATGAGACCATCTTTTTCTACCTCCATGCATAGACACACACACACGCACGCACACACACACACACACACACACACACACACACACACACACACACACACACACACACACACACACACACACACACACACACACACACACACACACCCACACCCACACACCCACATGTAGTTAAGCAAGGTCTATGTTCATGTATGTATGCTCCAGTTAGTGCCCACTCAGATAACATGTTGTTCTGTGGCTTCTGCAGACCTTTTCCTGCATTTGTCCTCTTGGCTTTAGCCATGCACTGACTGGACTGGGTCAGGGGACCTTTTTGTGATGGGGTCGTTCTGATCTCCAGAAAGGTCTAGCCTGGGTCAATTTCCTAACATCCTCTCCAGCCCTTTTCCAAGGGTCACAGCTACTTGCTGTAAAGGTTTCTGGAGTGATGAAACCTTCTTGAGCATCACAAAATCTCAGTTGAAAGTTTTTGTGGAGTTTTGATGTAGTACATTCTTCGTAAGATAGATGTGAAACTATGTTTACCTATTGCTTACAAGTGAGAAGTGTAATAACATTTAATTAAAGTCTTAATAATGTCTTAGAAGCAATCAATATAAATGAAGCAATAAATATTAAAGTGAAGGTAAAGTTTTGGTAGATGGTAAAATATGAATTTATTGCAATTTTATTTTTAAGATACACTTTTTCAATTTCATTTCAATTTTTATTCAACACTTTCATAAAAAATGTATGAATACAAACAGTGTATGATATGCAGTGTCAGTAGACATAACATACTACGTATTACATAATCAACATGAAATGAAACAATGGGTGCAAGAAAATGATTGAATATAAAAGTGTTAGGAATCAACAGGAAGGCACATTAAGGGCCTTATGTAAGTGATTCCGTTGAAAACTCACTAACATTAAAGATTGTGTCATTGATTTGCACGTCAAAAAACATCTATATGAATGAAATCAGCTGAAATCATATCCAATGTGAAGATTAATATAAATAAACACCTCTCATAGAGACTTGGGGTAAAATATTGAGTTTTGGTGAAAATTTGGACGGTTAAACTTCATCCTTTTTCAAATTACTCGGAAGCAATTTCAAAAAATCCGCAACGTCAAACGTGCACGTGCCGTTCCAAAATTGTCCGATCAGCCGTTAGCCAATGGTCGCGCGGGGGTTACCCGTTTAACCAATCACTGTGCGCTCCGCTGGTCTTGCGAAGGTGCACAGTAACCGCGATTCGCAGTTTGAGCAAAATTGAAACTCACGGAAAGAACAACATTCTGGTAACATGTCGTTGTTAGTTTTTCTCATAAAACAACAAATTCATGACGTATGGATCTCAGACTTTCAACACACCATTTGTAAGTACTAAACTACCGTTTGGTATTGATAATGAAGGGAAGTAATGGACTTGCACATCCCTGACACAATCTTTAAGTAGGACTACAAACTACAAATACAATTCAAATGAAAGTACCCCACCCCCAAACCGCCCCCCCCCAAAAAAAAACACGCAGACACACACAATCATACTCACAGACACACACACACACACACATACACACTCATACAAAGGTTTGTGAATGTTTGTAAGTTGTACACAAGCCATTTAACACGTATAATGATCTAGCAATACCCTGAAAATTGCTTTTGCCTAAACCCCACTTTTTGAGAAATTGCTCTACATCTAACAATGTCCTACTTCTGGAGGGATCCCTGACAATTTCCTGGTGAATATCCCGCCAGCCGTGAAGTGGCCTGTAAATCTATGGCCGCTAAGGGCCTTTTTTCACGAAACATGACAATAGATATTTCCTTCTATGATATTATTATCATGTGTATATTTACATTGTATATCAAGATTGAGGCATGCAAAACATATCGACACTTGAATGACAGCTATTCAAAGATAAATAGGGCTGATTATTGTAAAATATATGGTGTATCACACGTAAGCCAGTGACAAACACTATAACACAAGCACCTTGGACACACACACACACAACACACCACACACACACAGCAGATATACACACACAGGCACACACACACACACACGACCAGGGTGTACACCACAGGCACACACATACCACACACACCACACAGGTATACACACACAGACACACACACCCAGAGCTATGCACAACAGACACAGGCACACACACACACACACACACACACACACACACACACACACACACACACACACACACACACACACACACACACACACACACACACACACACACACACCACACACATGTGTATGCCTCATTATGCTTGTGTGTGGTGACCAAACAGTAAATGAGGCATTGTTGATGTATGGCCTAAATGATGCATTGTTGTGGTATGGCTTCCTGATTGCACACACATTGCTAGTCTACTGTGCAGACTCTGAACAGCCTGTGACGTGGAACCCTCTGCACACAAAGCATGTCAACAGTTTTTTTTTTTTTGTTTAAAGCAAATGGTGCCTAGAGGCATTCAATTCAGCCGCAGTAGACACATACCAAAGGGGTGTATGATTTTTGGTTATGGGGAGGTACACACTGCACATCTTGGGGCGGTCAGACTAACATTTTGCGCCCCTTGTTTTTGCATGAAAATGTTAAAAGCAGAAAACGGGGTGCAAATTTCTTTTCTTTGCCAAGGGCAGAAATTACTCTCCCTCAGAGCCCCCCAAGCTTATGCCCCTGTATGCCTATTTGCAGGTATGGAGGCGAGGCCAGCCTCGAGGCCAGTTTTGCCGGCCTTGACCTTGGCCTCGGACCGAATCACATGTACAAAGTCTATGCGAAAAATAATTTTCCAGCTGCCTCATGACTCCGATTGGTCGGCCTGAACTCCATCCCTGCCTATTTGTATTTTGGGACGTGTACAAACAGCTGTACTACAGACACGCTTCAGACAAGGGTCTGCAGCTGTAGACTAATGCAGCCATGCAGTGCTGAGGTTGTTGGAGAGTGTGTCCTCTCTGCCTGGGTCAGGAGACCTTTTTTGTGAAGGGGCTGATTCTCAGTTTCTCATCTCCAAAAAGGTCTAGCCCGGGTCAAATTAGGCACATCATCTCCAGCCCTTTCTAAAGGGTCACAGCTACTTCTGCGCAGGTCTCTGTAGTGATCAAAACTTTCTTGAACGTCACACGATCGCAATCAACCTTTTCGTGTAGTTTCGACGCAGCACATTCTTTGTAGGCAGGAAATGGATGTGCCATGTAGTAACTCGTTGGGAATTTGAGAATCTCGGAAGCAGTGGGTTAAAATAAATGATATTTCTTATTTTTTATTATCATTTCTTTACCCATAAAACAGGGCTACACACTAACTGTTTTTCCTACTTGCCCTTTGGGCAAGTGAAATTATCGTATTCAGATTTTTACTTGCCCGAAAATAAACTATCAAAAACATTAAAAATGATTTCTCACTAATTTTTAACAAGTGGAGCGTTTTTATAGCATTGGACTTTGTTATTTTGATTCTTGGGTGATTTATGAATTTCCAAAGTCATACAATGAATTAAATAATGAAATTTAGTAGTTATCTGTACACCACATTTTAGACATATGTAGTTTATTGGTAAGATTTTTATTTTTTTGGACGTTTGCTCATTTCATGATTAAAATTTTACTTGCCCAACTGAGCAAGTAAATTTTAACATTTTGAGTTTTTACTTGCCCGATATGAAATTTTACTTGCTACGGGGAAGCGGGCAAGTGCTAGTGTCGAGCCCTGCATAAAAAGCTACTCCCAAGATACATGTATATCAATCTGACGTATATGGAGCATGCTTGTTATACGTAGAAGCCATCTTCCATTCATTTTAAAATGTTGTCTCAAAAAATATTTGTGTTGGTATGGTTGAATACTGCAGTCTTTCTCAGTTATTTCTTGATTTTCAAAAAAGAATGAAAATGCAGTCAGTTTGAAGTAAGTAAATAGCATTATTACATTCGTGCAACATAATTGCCGTTATTGATGCATGTGTGTTACCAAATAGACTTAGCACTAGTACCCTTAGCACTGGTACCCTTTGCCTGTCTTAGTTTGTATTGGCATCTTTTTAACTTTGAAATTGGTTAAATTAAGAATGGATTGAATTGAAGAATATGGATGTCTTATTATGTCATTTCTAATTCCTATATCATACAATTTTCTAGCTATTTACTACACACAACACCACACAACGCACCACACACACACACACACACACACACACACACACACACACACACACACACACACACACACACACACACACACACACACACACACACACACACACACACACACACAGTTTGGGACTGTGAGCGTGTATGCCTAATTGCATTATTCATGTGTTCAGTGGACACACGAATGGCACACAGTTATGGTATGGCTTCAGGATTGCCGCCACATTGCTAGTCTGCTATGCAGACTCTGAATAACCTATGATGTGGAACCTGGCAACAAGAAGTACAAGTACATCAGCATGGCTTTTTAGGCAAACTAGCCCAAAATGGTGAATGAAACAGCCTACATGTATTTCAGTCAAAGAGTAGACATAAACCTGTTTGCATTTCATATTATAGAGACAGCAGCTGTTATACAGACATTATAAACAAACACAAAGTGGATATGGGACTGCATGTGAAGACTAACCCATCGCAGTACTGAGGTTGTTGTAGTGGGTCCATGGTTTGGGAAAGTGTCCTCTCTGCTAGGTCAGGAGACCTTTTTGTGATGGGGGCTGATTCTGAATTTCTTATCTCCAAAAAGGTCTAACCTCGTTCAAATTTACCACATCCTCTCCAGCCCTTCCCTAAGGATCGCTGCTAATTTAGTAGAAGGTCTCTGCGATGATGAAAACATTACTGAACCATGCTTGAACATTTCCCAATCATAGTCAGACCTATTCCTGGAGCTTTGATGCAGCATATTCTTCATAGAATGATCACCCCCCCCCCAAAAAAAAAAACAAAAACAAAAACAAAAACAAAAAAACAAAAAAAAAAACAATAATTTTAAATTTGTGGTATGTAGTCACCAAAAGATTTCATGTTCGTTTTGTTGAATGCTAGTATCTTTCTCATTTATTGTATTTTTAATGTTGTTTTTTCCAGAGAAAGAAAAATATGTATTAGTTTCAGAGACCATATGGTTGTCATTGCAACATAAAGGAGTTACTGCAAGTTATTGATGCATGGAGGATATGGTATTACAGAATAGACGCTTGATCATTTCATAAACTTTGCCTACCTGTATTATGGCAGGGCTTTTGATGAAAGAAATGTTTAAATTGAAGTTCTCGTCAGGGGATGGACGTATTCCTTTTTTCTTATTATGTTGCAGTGGTACATCAGTCATAAAAATTGATTTCATGCATTGAAATGTCACTCTCCTGCGAGATGTATGTATCAGTGCTGAATCACATAATACGCTAGTAATTCCTGACATTTAAATCTCATACAGACAATATTGGTTTGTGTTGACTGTGTGGTTGAGTTATGAGGCAAATGCTGCACATGACAGTGCCTTTAGATGAAATGATTGCTTTAGGCTTGAAAATACATTGTTTTTGTTCACTTGTTGTTGCTTTCTGTACTCCTGCTTGACGTAAAAATGAGATTCAAGAATTCTTAATGACATTGACGAGTTAATATTAATTTTGAATATTCAGGGTTTCTTTGAGCATTTCCTCTGGAATTTGCCCAAGTCATGGAAAAAATGCGAAAGGAATATCTTGCTGCACTCGTTAAGCCAAATCCACGAATAGAGTTATTTACCGAACTCTCTCATTTCCTGGATTGCTAATATATTTCCATTGATCTAAAATGTAATCTGGCTTCAGGAAACAAAGAGGTTTAAAACTGATGATTGTTTCCACTCAATTCAGGCAGTATACTATATTCTAGCTTCAAGCCTTTTTAATGCATTTATTTGGTGTGGCTGAGGGGTAGAACTTGTTGGGGCAGGGAATCTGCAAGCTGTCGACTTCTTATGCCAGAGTAGTCAGTGACATGTCAGGTTCTCGCCAACAAATTAAAAAAGTGACATACTTTTGCAAGATACTGCCATGGTCTGGCATTTAGACTAGCAGCACACCGCCTGCGCTGCTTTGCACACTTTGCACAAACACAGGTAATAATACCCGTCAAGAATAGGGATTCGCGTGTTGTGCACGTACACTTCTAGTGGGTCTAGTCTGACAAGCAGACCTGCTCCAATTTTTTCGGTGATGTGCAGTCTTTGACGTGGACACATGGCACCCCCCAATTCACCTTTGACCCCAAGTCCAACATCAATCTAGGTTTTACTGCTCGTAGTTGTCAAACCCCATTCACTCCAGATTTATCAACAGTTTTTTTTTCATCTAATTGTTAACAACCAAAAGAAAGAGACTGGTAGCTAGACTATAGGGCTTGTGCCAGAGCACTGGCAAAGGACGAACGTATTGCCTACGCACACAGTGCAGTGTGGAAGCCAGTTATTAACCGCAGCCCTTTACTGCCTGGCTGTATGCCTGGCTGTGTGGCAGCCTGTCAGAGGGCTAGCTGGAGGGTCGGGAGACCTTTTCGGATGGGCCTGATGTACAGCTCTAGAAAGGTCTGGAGCAAGTCAAATTCGCCAGATCCTCGTCAGACCTTTCTGAAGGGTCATCGCCACTTTCACGTTCTTTCCCGAAAAGGTTTCTACAGCGTCCGACCTTTCACAATCGCAGTCGGACCTTTTTGCGGGGTTTTCGAGCTCTCTCGCACAGCCAGATGGGGGCTAACGTGTAGGGGCTGATCTGGGTGTTATCGCGGAAGGTTTGGCGTGGTTTAGAAAGTAAAATCGCAGCGTTGTATCGGAATTCTGTATTTGGTATGTGGTTTCTTCACATTGATGTCGAGACAAAGAGGGATCGTTAATTTTTAATTAAATTAAATCAACATCACGCTTCTGTACTGCAAGATTAACATCGCAGTTAGTAGTTGATTGGCAGTTAGGAAGTGTGTGAACTCATGCCTAGTTTAGTTATTGCTTAATAAATAATATAAATAAAAAATAAACAAATGAACAAATAGAAATAAATTAGAAAATAATTAAAACGATAAACAACTGAACAAAAAGTAAATTAAAATATGAATAAAAAATAATGAATGAACAAATAAAAATAAAAAATATAAAAATAAAAACAATAAAAAATAAAATAAACAAAGCTAAAGATTAACAAAAAATAAATATATATCTATATAAAAATAATCTATTAAAACAACAAAAGGTGTTACAACAAAGTGAAAAAAGTCATGATATTCCTATCTACACAGACTTCAATACATGGTAAGCATGCAACAGTGTTCTCAGTGCCTGGTTAAATATGTGATTGCATGGTACACAGTATACATTATTGTAAACAATTTCTTTTATATTTTGTGTGTTTTAGTTGGTCATACTACTTTCATTGGCTCATTGCCCTACTGAGCAATTATGCACTACATCACTCCAACAAATCACTGCTTCCACCTTCACATTCTTGAGTTGAATGCCAATTTAATCATGATTTTTTTTTAATTTTATCTTTGCATTAACGTATTTCAGTAATTCTTGAAAATTTCTACTTTAATCCCCTTGTATAATATGGGCAAAAATCTGTCTTCAGTTGAAGAGGTATTTGAGACAAATTTGCAGGCACAAACCCTTGTTTGGTTGTGATTGTGCAAAGCAGGGTCTGAACAATCTGTATTGAAGACTACTACTTCCATAGGACCTGTGTTGTAGCTCCTCCTGACACAAGCATGCAGTCAGTAACCACATTAGGCTTCGCTCAAGTCAGCTCAAGGTTGTTGTTTGAGTGTCAATATTAGAATCTGTGCTTGCATACTTCATTGAGATGGCATGTACGTGTATGTAGGCGGTGAACTTCTTTGGCATTATGCCAATTCAGCCAGACTCTAGAGTAAAGCGTGATTTTTTTTTTCCTGTCCAAATTCAGCCTTCAGGCTGTAGGCGTACATATTTACATGAGCATGTCTGACTACATAAAATGAAAATCACAAACTCTAGTTATTTTTTTCATTTCAAAATATGGAAGGTACAAGGATTTTTTTAATGGAATTACATACAAAGTGGCTGCTGAACAGTGTGTTCAACTTCATATAGGACAATATTGTTAAAGGTTGACTAAAATAGCAATTATTAACAAAACCTATATACACTTACATGTATTACATGAAAATTACACCATAATGAAATTCATCTGTATAAGGCTAATTGTAAAACTACAGAGGTTGACAAAGATATTTAAAGTGATTTCTTAGATAATGTGTGAATTTTGTAGGATGTGTTACAAAGCATACACACACACCAGCAGAAATATCAAACACATTTCAATAGCCACTTCTACAGATTGAACGCATGCCTACAGTAACTTTGAAATCAACTGACCTACAGAGAACATGTGCCCGAATAATCTTGTACTGAAACCAGCGTCTGTCCATAAAGGGCCCATTTTACCATGTCCTTTCAGTGAACTTTCCGTAAAAAGGGTGATTGTATTGCGCTACTTACAAACTAAGTAGTCCCAGAGGAGGTCAGAGCCTATAAATAGATTAGACTGAGGTGCCACAGGCTACTGAAGGCTTTGAACTTCTAGTGACCTATTTATTGAAGACCAGGTGGTAGATATGGCCAGACCTGAAAAGGGACACTGGTAAAGGAAATCTAGTCTTACCAAAGTGGTAGACCTGGAAACTTTGATGATGATGGTGAGGATGATGATGATGGTGATGGTGGTGATGA
>JZLH01S0039744.1:87590-99979 GCA_001188425.1 Eucidaris tribuloides
TGATGGTGATGGTGATGGTGATGGTGATGGTGATGGTGGTGATGGTGGTGATGGTGGTGATGATGATGATGATGGTGATGACTGATGATGATGGTATTGGTGATGGTGGTGATGATGGTGGTAGTGGTGATGGTGGTGGTGATGATGATGATGATGATGAAGATGATGGCAATGATAATGGTGATAATGCTGATGATGGAGGTGATACTAATTATGGTGATGGTGATGATGAGGCCTAAAAAAAAATGGTTATGTTGCCCTCAATCGACTGACTGTAAAACGCGTAAAAACAGGATCGCAATTTGTTGTTTTTTTAGCAGACTAAAAATATACAAACTCACTCTTGTGGGGGAAAAATGTCAGACTTGTGCGAAGAATTTGCTAAAATTCCTATTGAATGGCTTAAAACAGCACTTTTTTATGCATTTTGCCCATTCAAAAGACCCGGAAGAAAACTGGGAAACCCAACTCTGAACTCTCACACAGTTTCGTCCTACATATACTTGTTTATGTTGTTAGAAAAAAAATCAAAATCAAAATCAACTGACCGACCCAATTTGTTAAATTTCCCACTTGAGGGCAACATAACTTCTTTTTTTTTTTTGGCCTGATGTAAATGATGATGATCAGGATGATAATGGTGGTGATAATCATGGTCATGATTAGGATGAAGATAATGATGATTTATGATTTATGAAGATGAGGTTGGCTATGATAATGATGAATTGATATGATCATGATCATAATGATGATGATGAGAAGGAGGAGGAGGATAAGGAGAAAGAGGAGGAGGAGGAGGATGCCAACTTCTGTAACAATATTATCAAAGCTGGTAAAACTGGCCTGAAAACAACTTTGTTTTTCTTCTGCTGTTCAACAGATAATTGCACCTTCTATGACAATTATTTCTTATCAGTAACGTTTAACTTGTTATCTCTAGGTATTGCAAGGCCAACTGTTTCTCGGCCTTAAACTTTTGAAAAACACCATTTGCATAAACATGCAAACAGGATGTACACGTATGCACTGAACTGCTTCTAAATATCTAAAAGAAAAAAATCAATTTATAAGTTATGAGAAAATATTTTGACAAAAGATTTCTCTGTGGCAAAATATGGTATGCACATAAAAAAAGATTTCTATGGTTTTTTTTAAATCACATATATAATCCACTCTAGGCTACAGTATACAGTGTACATTGACTTGCTGGTAATTGCAATTTAGTACTTTCTACACTGAGTCAATTCTTTAGCTTTTAGATTTATTCATAGTTCTTTAATGGACATGCAACTGTCATGACTCTATTACTGGAATGGAATGAAATAGGGATGAATACTTGATTTGCCTACCCATGGGTAGTGCAGATCTTCAGGTTAATTTATTTGCTAATATTTGATTAAACTTTTTTTTTCAATTTATGTATTTATTCAGTCCCTTGATTGTTTCATTATTTCATTTATTTATTTGTGTATTTATTTTTATGTATGTATTTTCATTATTTCTTTCACAATAAAGACATTAAAATTGTATGGCTCATTCAGTCATTCATGTGAAAGTAAATGTAAATCATCCTAAAAGTATTAAATAAATAACAGTATCATAAAAAAGTAAAACAAAACATAGCTTCTGCTTCAGTTTATGGTGTAACAACGTTTACTGAGTTGAATGTACATTACTTTATTACTCTCCCGTTTTCCTTAAAGTCCATTGTAGATTGAAAGCAGTTAATGTCAATGTGAAGAATTATTCCACAGATTAAAGGCTAATGACTTGATTGGGAACACTTGAAAATGCCTCAAGAAGCAAATGAGTTTGGACATATACCAATGTATACACTATCTGAAGTGTAAATCTTAACCTGTTGGCTGTTGGAGACTAAGTACGAGTTAACTCGTGTTAGGGTCTATGGAAAATGTGTGTTTTAGTGAAATCAAATCATCTCCAACGGATTAACTTGAAGGATTTGTCTTGCATTTGTTTACAAAGGAGAATCTAGCATGAACATATCAGTTTCTAATTACTCTCGTGCCCTGATAGAAATTGATCCCATAGAAGGTACAACAAATTTGCCTGTCACAACAAACTACTCTGATAGTAGTTTGTTTAAAATGAGTCATTATTTGACCACAAAATTTTCACAGCAGAATCCTTGCGTAGTTTACTTGATTCTAGAAGAGTTTTACCCTAAGCTGAGGACTACCTTTAATCTTGACATTGACAAGTGTTAATTGGAGTTAGTGTTAGAGATCAGAATAAGTCACTTCAGGTGTCGTTTAGTACTGTTACAATGAGCAACAGCTTGTTAGAATATCAAATTTTACATGTATAATCCTTTCCTTGCCAATTTTATCAAAGCATCAGTCAGTTTTATTTTATAGCTGTCATATTTGGTTTTTAGAAAACAGGCATACAAAATGCATAAAAGAAATAATTCTATTGCTTTGCTAGTTCATATTTAGCCGTATATTTGACGAAAGTAATTATTCATAGAAAGCCAGAGGGCTTAATCCTTGAACCTCGCTGACTGCACTTTTTAGGTCAAAAGTGTTTTCAACCTTAATCAGGTGTTTGTGGTTTTTAAGTGCTCTTTCAAAACTGGTTTCTGGTTATGTATTTCGTTAGCAGTGCAATGTACTGTATTACTGGGAATTTTACAAGGTTTATTTGAAAAACAAATAATGTGTATATATACTTTTTTCAGTGACCCCCCCCCCCAAAAAAAACGTGAGTGGGTTTGAGATCATTAAAGTGAGTGAGTGTGGTTTAGTTGATCAATTTTTAATCAATCTTTTATAAACTATTGTCACACTAGACATGAGAGAGCAACAACAGATATACCCTTGATTGATTAGAATGACATGTTGCGATGATGTCACTGAGCTGATAGCGATATTTATATTTCCCTGTGTGAAAAATATGGGGATGGGGGTCCAACATTTTTACCTTTCATTTATTTCTAGAAATAAAGATACAGAAGCATTTCAAAGAGTGCAATTTTCAGGCAGGGCATTAATAGATGATAGGTCTATCTGAAACTACAACTTTGGAGAAAATTTCGTTCATCACCAATTACCAATACTATATACACCTTCTTTTACCATAAATATGGCTGTTGATTGCTTTTTCCTGTTCTTGTTTACCCGAGTAGAATTAAGAAATTAATAGGTTAGATTACAACCATCACCATTTTTTAATGTTTCTTTTTTTGGGACTTCAAGAACACGACCATTTAGGAATTTGAAAAAATGCCTTTACAGTGTTTTAGTATTTTCCAAGTCCTCTGAGTAATAAACATACCTATGACATCATTTTCAATCCAACTTATATATTCTTTTGTTGTTTGTTTGTTTGTTTGTTTGTTTATCAGTTTCTTGTGCATCAACAAATGTCACAGTCATCATATTTATTATTTTCTTGTGTAACACTATTACCTGGACCCCGTATCAATTCAATTTAAATTTCAGTTTATTTCATTCATCATAAAAGCATTTGACAAAATATACACATATGACGAAGAAATTTGACAAAATATACACATACATAGTAAAATACATCTTACGTTAATGAAGAATGGGATTTCAACTAGAAAGAGCTAGAAGCCTTTTTAATGTTGACCCCTATGAAACATACAATTCATGTACATGATGTTCACACAAACAGACATTCATGTACACACAGAATTACAAAACATACATGTAAAGGCATATAAGCATTAACAACATTAAATAAAAAACTTAACCTGTGATTGCAGGATGTACAGACAACCCCCTTCTAGTGTTGCACGACTAAGTCGCGAAAAGTCGTAGTCGCGACTCCGACTATCGGAACGCAATAGTCGACTTTTTATCACATGTTAATTTGTATTAAAAACTGAGTCAAAAGACGTAAAAATTGAACAGAACTACCAATCATTTATCTACCATTTTGTGGCAGAAATGAATCCCCTATCTCTCTTCGATCGCAAATCAAACAGAACTGCCAAAATGTACTTGGATCAGCCTATAATCCTGCATATCTATCATACATGTGTTGCCGTATATGTTGCACTCACTGTGACTCCGACTGCGACACCCATGCACCCCACACCACCAATCTTGAACACACTAAGATGTTGAACACCGATAGTCGACTAATAGTCGGAGTCGCGACTATTGGTGGGCGACTAGTCGACTCTCTAAAATGCTGAAGTCGTGCAACACTACCCCCTTCCCCCCCCCTCTTTACGTGTAGAGTCTGATTGAATAATTCATTTACAGTGTACTTATCTAATAACAACATTTTACATCTTTTTTTTGAATATGTTAAGTGTTGGGTTATTTTTAACATTATCAAGGAGAGTATTCCAAATCAAAGGACGCTTATAGAATAAGGAATTTTTAGAAACCATTGTTCTTATTTGGGGAATATGGTAATTTGAGATGGACCGTGTATTGCAATTATAGACTTCCATATTCAAAATAAAATTAGAAGCAATGTGACGTGGTATAAGATTCTTTGAGCAAAGAAACATGAAGTCAGCAATATTATAAATATTTTGATCATACATATTAAGTATTTTAAGTTTGGAGAATTGTTAAACTGATGGGAAATGATAAATCACAGAATGTTTACTCATATCTGCCTATTTTGTGAACTTCTTTTGTGTCCAGTAATATCACAGGCATTCATTTAACAAGCATTGTGAAAATAGTTGAAGGGAAAGATGTCAGGAGCAAAAAATACCCTCTAATATTCAATGTATGATTCCACTATTTTATAAACAGCGTAGGCCATCAAAGTTGAACAAATGAAATGGATATGTGGTACAGATGCTACAGAATTTCCCCATAGGTGAGTGTTTGCAGCATTCAAAAGTAATACGGATTTATCCATAGTTCAGCAGATTTGGGTTACGAGTTGAGAAAATCGCAAGAAACCAGTTTTTATGTGACCTTACGGTGACTAACTTTGTAGTGACTTTCTCATGCTGTTGCTATTTGTGCGTCAAAAGCAACGAACATGGAAAATGTCAGAAGGTTGATGATGATTGATAAAACGTTTGTATGCCAAATAATACAAACTTTAGTGATGAGAGATATCCCAGGAAAAGATAGATTTATTATTCTACTTGACTATTTCATATGATCAGGTCAACATGAAGTTACTAGTGAAGAAAAACAATTTATTTTCAGAAAATACTTATGCTGCATTTAATTCTTTTATGTAACACCCAAATTTCACAAATAATTTCTTTCTTTATGCTGCACTTTACATGTACTCCAAAAATGTTTTGCAAAATACAAATATTACCAAATTTCTCACATTTCAGTTTGGGCCTTTATGTTCAGTGCATATAGTCATAGTTCACATACATGTGGATTATGCTTTTCAATTCTATTTATTTAGTTATCTAATTATGTCACGTAACCTTGTAGTGTTATTGATTCTGCAGTCAGTTGGAAGCCTCAGTTTTATAATCCTTGCCTGTTGTAGGTAATGATGTAAAACGAAATTTACTCCAATTCTGTTTTTTTAGATTGACCTAAATTAATTGTATCATCATCTGATACCCTGAAAATCACATGCTCTGAAACTCTTCCAGTTTTGAGGAGTTGAATTTAAAAAAGAGAAATGTCCCCTCCCCCCCCCCCCAAAAAAAGAGAATTGCCATAGGAAATGTATACACTGTACATATATACCTGTCAACAGATTATTAATTTTCACTTGGTTCAGTGGTTGTTTGCTTATGTCTGGTGTGACAATAACATACTTTATGAAAGATTGAGGGAAATTTTGCCTGATTGACCAAAAATAAACTGGCTTTAAAGGTAAATGACATGATTGGGGGTAGTCCTCAACTTGGGCTGAAACTACTCTAGAATCAAGTAAACTATGCAAGCATTCTCCTGTGAAAATCTTGTAGTTAAACGTTGACTCATTCTGAAATAAACAATGTTAATATCACTGGTAGCACGGAAACCTGCTGTGTGGCTCTCTGTGGGGCTTATTTTTATCGTCCCCGGATAAAATCAAGATACTCCTATGTTTATGCTTGATTCTCCTTAAGTAAACAAATTACAGGCAAATCCTCCCAGGTGGGAGATCCACTCCTGCTAGTGTATAGTTGGTATACATTTCAACTCATTTGGTTCTTGAGGCATTTTCAAGTGTTCCCAATCATGTCACTAACCTTTAACCTGGCAACATATGTGTGCTAGTTCTCTTGGGATCTGTATTAAACATAATGAAGACAGTAATTCATGTTGTAGTAAGTTTTATTTTTATTCTTGCACATACTCATATTGCTCTAATTTTTTTATCATGTCTGCCTCTCTTCCTGTTTCTATATGTTACAAAATAGAAATAGAATATGGAAAAAACTAGAAACTGGAACATGTCAGTGGTTGCTGTAGTAATAAATCACTTCATGGAATTACGGGAATGATCTTTCCCTTAGCAGTTGCCATGGAAACTGGGCTGTCTCTTGCATAAAGTCGCTAACCATTTTTAGCGATCAGAATGCCTTTTCATGTGCATGGCAAACAAACACCTTCAAAATAGAATGCGCACATCCTTGATGCGGCAAAATATTATTGAAAAACCCACATCGCGTGAACAGCCAAACAAGTGGATTATGTGCGTGTTTGCTCTTCTTTCGTTTCTAAATTTGTACAGCGGACAGGAAAAGGTGGAAAAAACTGGGACTTGATAGTGATTCGTTCACATGACACCACTTTTGCGTAAAGCCGGCAGATGGTCATGATATATGACCTGCACAATCAAAATGAGTTAGAGTACTCATCTAGTTCTACCCACCTTAAAAAAAAATTGTGATGGTGTAATAATTCATATTTATTTGTGTTTTACGTCCTGTTCATTTGATATTTCACTCTCAACTCTCACTGTTTTATTAGAACATTGCAAAAATGTCTGAAATTTGAAGTTTCTTGATATTTGGGGACCATGAAACTACTTCATGTCTTTTCAAAAGATTATTCATTCATTCATTCATTCATTCATTCATTCGTTCGTTTTATTTTCCACAATCAAGTGAAATACATTTTCATAATACAATAATGATTAAAAATATGAAATACAAAACAACAGTGGTGCGAAAGTGTTTATGAGAGCGGATAATTCTACACACAGAAAAGCATTCACATCCAAGACATGGATGGGGTAACTAAAGTAATAAATGCTTTTGTAGGTTATCCCTCTTATGATATTCCAAAAAAAAAAATAATGATGTGTCATACTCAAAGGAAAAGTTAAATAAAAATGACTGACCCTAAAACACTGACACCCGCACATACACACACACACACACGCACACATACATGTAACCGCATACTAACTTACATATATTCATAAAATACCATGGTAATATGTAGTGATGAGATGTTTTACAATTGAAAAAAAAAACCTTACATTTATGTTTAAAGGTATGGACTTTCTCTGATATTACTTGGGAGTATGTTAAAACTTATAGGACCTTCATGGAACGATGATTCTATCAAGATTTGATCCTAATATGGGAAATATGATGATTAGCTGCTAAACATCATAATTCAACCGATTCAAAATGAAACCAGCAAAACCATTTTGTCCTTGATTCCCAACCCAATCTGTTGGTCAGCTCATTAAAGAAATTCACTGAAGTCATTTGCTCTGTAAAATTAGTATAAATCTTTCCCTCACACAAATTATGGGCACTTATTTGTTTCTATGAAACCAATAATGTTTGTTATCGGTTCCATTTAAATGGTAACTGGGTGTCATTTTATTGAATTTGCATTTCATGCTACTGTTAACTTTAAAAAGCAATTAAAATTAATCTACATCTGAACTGTTTGGTACAATTTATCAAAATAATGTTTTTACTTCTGTGATAGATACAATTGATATTTTATGTCCAATTGACAGGAAATATTACTTTTCCTCAACAATGAGTCTGTGTTTTTGAAGTGCAACTAATGAATTCTCATTTTCTTCAACTTTAAAAGTCCAAGTGGTATATTTCAATTTGATGTTTAACCTTAAAGGCATCATATACCAATATTTCCATATTTTTTTAAATGTGAGCTACATGATTCTCCATGCTACTAGTGTCTACTCTTTGATAAGGTCTAAAAATGAAGCCACGAAAAATTACAGTTCAAAATGATCAAGTTCTTTATTTAAAGGTAAAAATCATTGAGACACCATTCCAGTTTTTCCCCATAGACTGCTGTGTTGCAGAATTTTCATCGGCTTTGAATAATTCATGTGCCAATTTTTAGCTCATCCGGCCCGAAGGGCCCGATGAGCTTATACCATGGCGTGGCGTCCGGCGTCCGTCCGTCCGTCCGTCCGTCCACAGTTTTAAAAATGCTTCTTCTTCGTCATTTCTCAACCGATTTTGATTCTGATTGTTTCATATGATAGGGCTAGGTGGGGGATTTAAAACTTCTACACAGAATCGTGAAATTCATTATATTTTTTAATTTATGCAAATTTATTCGAAATCACAAAAAATGCTTCTTTTCCTTCATTTCTCAACTGATTTTGATTTGATTTGGCTTTATTTGCGTAGGGACTGAGGTTATTGCACATAAACTTCTACAGAAATTTGAAATTATACTCCATCGATTAATTATGGTAATTTATGCTAAATTTTATCCCCAAAAATAACAAAAATTGCTGTCTTTGCCACACATTTCTTGACCGATTTGCATTCTGTTGTTTGATCTGATAGGCGCTAGGTGGGGGCTTCAGACTTCTGCACAAAAATTTTTGAAATTATATCAAAATTATGGCCAAATTTAAAATTAATCATATATCCAAATTGTTATGCAAAATTTTCGAAATCAACAAAAAATGTCTTCTTCTCGCTTCATTTCGCACCAATTTTAGAATTGTGCATTACGTCTTGATTTGGTAGGCTGAAGTTATGCACATTAAAGCTTCTAGACAGAATTTTGAAATTATACTCGCATTACATTAATTTATGGTAATTTATGCAAAATTAATTCAAAAATAACAAATTGCTTTCTCTCGTCACAATTTCTCTGACGTATTTTCATTCTGTTTGTTGATCGTTGATAGGGCTAAGGTGGGGTATTCGAAGACGACTATCTACCACACAAATTGTGAAAATTATCAATTAATGCAAATTTTAAAATTAAATCAAATTATGGGCAAATTCTATGCAAAGTTTATTCAAAAATCACAAATAAGAAAATTAAAAAAATGGCTTACTTCTCCTATTCCATTCTCACCAATTTTGATCTTAGTTGCTTTATCTGGTGAGAGACTAACTTTGGTAGCACTAAACTTCTACCGCGAATTTTTAAACTGTTGCTCCATTAATTAATTATGGTTTTGCATTTATTCCAAAGAATAACAGAAATTTAATTTCAGTTTCTTATTCAATATCAAGTAAATTTGGTTCCACTTCAAATGTGCTTTTTCCAACAACAAAAATCAGTATGGAGGCCCCGGAAGGGATGCGGGATGGCAATCATATTTTCATGTGTTATTATTAATTCTTTTTATATTATATTTTTTCTTTATTTTTTCATGTCCGCTTCCAGGGCATGAAAACTAATATTTTCTCACTCGAATTTTTTTAATATTCATGTTCCTTCCGGACAGTTCAAATTTTAACTTTTCAGCGCAGTATAAAATTGTACCACATGGAATTTCGGATATATGATGTTGCGAGATTCCGGATGAGCGCTACGTCATTGACGTTTTCTAGTTATCTGTACTTATTTTACAAGTGACAGCATAAGAAATTTTTGTGTTCTAGGGTGTTTATTTGTCCATTCAAACACTGTCAGATATGTCGGATAGCAAAGTTTGACCATTTTTTAAGCGGGTCTTCCACAATGTTATGTAGTGTCTTTAAGGTGACTTCAGTTCACTTTGTCATGTCTTTTTTTTATGTCGCCATCAGATATTGTTAAATAAAGAATATAATGATCAAAATAGATGTCACAAATAGTTTGGACTAGTGGTAAAGTTCAATTTATTTTGATATGTAAAGCCCTAGTATAGTTTGGCCAATTAGACAAATGTTTCATCAATTGTTCAGTATTCTATTATCACCCCAGACGTCAGAAAACAACATCAAACCTACTGAAAATTTGAGTGACAAATTGAGATGATTTAATTATTGGAGAACTTGTAGCAGTATATACAGTACTTATGGAAAATGTCAGGAGTCCCCCTCCCCCCCCCCCTGACATTTTATATTTTGAGTAATGTCTTCAAAATAGGAGGGTTTCAGAGCGAGCAATTTTCAGGGCATTCATAGATCATAAATGTATAAAACACCAAAGAATTTCATTGTTTATCATATACCAAGACTATACTTTGTAATCAAGGTAATTATTTTGTTAATGTCATCATTATCTAAAAATTAACAAAATCAAAGAATTAATACAAATGTCAGAAAGAATTGTGATTAGTCCGACTATGACCATTCTACTTTTATCTAATTGTAGTCATTCAAGTGTACAGAATGTGATGTGCAGTGTTGTATCCGATGCCGGCCTAGAGGCCAATTTCTGGTGGCCTTGGTCTTGGTCTCGGTCTGAGTCCCCTGTACAAACCCTATGGAAAGGTTGTGTTTTGGGGCAGCCTCGGTCTCGAAACCTGTGGTCTCAGATACCACACTGCTGTGAATTGAAACAGATTCTGATCTGCATTGAGTGGACTTTGGAACTGTCTGAGTGTACTCGAGCAAAGCATAGTTAATCAGTGACAAGATTGTAATTAAAAATTAACTATTTCCATTCCTGCCCAGGTACATTCATGTAGTTTCCACGTGCACCTTTTTTCACTTCTGCATACAATGTATGTCTATATACTCTACGTACGTAAGTCACAAGGGGCAGATAGCAAGACAGAAAGGAATAGAAACGGAGAGAGAGAGAGAAGGAAAATGATGAACAGGGGGGCGTGTGTCACACATGCGAAATCAATACATTAATGGCACGATCGTTATGAAAGATTACATGCTAAATTTGGGTCGAGGCTGGGAGTTAATATTGCATTTGTTACCGGGGCGGGCTGTCAGCTCGCGTTATGTTGCACTTGATCGAAATTTCTGCTGGTAGACCTACATTCAGCAAAATCTGCACGACCATTTGGTGTAAAACGTTGCACATTATGATCAGAGAGTGATGAAATAACAAGAGGCGGGAAGGATTTTTATACGGGTAGTTTGTTACTTGTTATGTTTATTTTTTTAGTACAGACCAGCCACTCTTATTGTGTGTTCAGTAAACAATGTGTAGCTGTTTTGGATTTCATTTTTTTTTTAATCTGATGACTTGTAGTGACCCAAATATAATATTTGTTAAGAAAGCACATAAGATATTTGTGATTGTACAGGTTGATTTGTTTTGCATATAATAAAATATTTTCGGGGTACTGGGAGGGGGGGAATCGGTGCTCAATATCCTGCATAGATATTAAACTTCAGACCCAGTACTCTGACAGCCCAACAAAACAAAAAAATAATTTAAAAAATAAATGAAAATGAAACATCCAAACATAACTTTCCATACACAATTACAATTTCTGTATTTTTTTTTTTTTTTGCCTTTTAACTTTTAACAGCCAAAGGTTCTAAACCTCTTTGGACTTTGTGTGTATTATTTGGTGCAGATCTGCGACTTTGGCATGTTAAGAGTTGAACTCACAGTGGCCAGTTGCCCAATTCAATGATCTAAATTCGATATGATTCTGAATATTTGACTTATATATAGGCCTACTTCGGAATAAATGAGATAATTTGGTATGGTTGCAAAGATGGTCAATAAGATAATCCAAGTTATTATGAGATGACCCCGACAGCTCGCATGGTTCGGCTGGAGCCAGGTGAAATGGGAGTGTTGCAATATGGATTGTTGAAAGCGTGGAAATTATTCATGGCAGTTTATAATAGCGACCGGATGATAGACTAGCCGGTATCAGTCGCACAACACTGTTTTTTAATAGCCTATATCTCGGTCATCAGTGACATCCCATGATGGTAATATTACCCCCCCTTCATCATCACGTCCTCCGATCAAAACAACAATCATGGTAACTCCAATGCCAGGTCGACCGTTTGGAGAATTTCCTTGAAAACATGGAGAGAGAAGCTACCTCCCCCCCATCCCCGCACCCCGAACAAAACATGAATTTGAATGCATGTTATGTTCTGGTCCGGCCAAACGGCGGAGGATAAAATGAACTTCCTGTTCCCTGAATTTCATTTCGGTGCGTTTTGGTTTGATGGTTAAGAATGGGATAAGCCAGCAACCGATACCACTTTTGCCATTGCGCCATCCAATTTCTGTCGGCCAAAGGCAGTTTCTATTTTGAGGCCGTCCATACCCAGATAGGCACACTCAGTGATAGGCCTATGATCCGTTGGC
>JZLH01S0039744.1:100085-110752 GCA_001188425.1 Eucidaris tribuloides
CCAGATTTTTCTGAATATTATATTGAAAAGCTAATTATGAAGCTGGTAGAATAAATATTCATGGAAATATAACGATTTTGTGCAAAGTAATGATTAAATTGTAATTTTAAATTAAGTGTATATACATGTTATGTTAAGTGTACCTTCTTTATTCATGTAATGTAAAAGCGATTTCTTTTGCACTGAAGAGATTCCCAGATTCCCACTTTATGACCTCACAAAATTATACTGAAGGTATATGTTTAAAGACGCTCGCACACAGAGACAAACATACACATTACACACACATCCGCACACACACACACACGCACACCATCACACACACACACACACACACACACACACACACACACACACACACACACACACACACACACACCACACACACACACACACACACACACACACACACACACACACACACACACACACACACACACCAGCACACACAGTTTTAATGTTTGCCATTTGTTTCCTGGCAAAAGAGGCTTTATTCTGGGCATATACTCACTTTAAAACTTCAAAGGAAATTATTTATCTGAGTATGTCCTGGTATGTACATGTGTGATTACTACAGTTTGCATGCTTGCTTGCTTGCTTGCTGGCTTGCTGGCTGGCTGGCTGGCTGGCTGGCTGGCTAAGTTATACATGTATGTAGTGGGTCCCTCACAAATGGTTGATTTCCCCCTTCCCTTCCAACTATGGAGCAGTCTGTTTTGTTTGGTTCAATTACTTTTGACTAACCATGGAGCACTCTGGACTGTGTTGTGTTTGACCAAGAAGTTAACCCGTTGGCTATGGGAACCGGATGTGCCCTGTGTTAACTCTACGGGATTGCAAGAATCTCAGAGGCAATGGGTGAACTCCTTGATTTGACACAGAGTTGTTTGAAACAATTCGTGAGCATGTTTGGAGGTAGTGCCCAACTTGGGCTAAAACTATGCCGGAATCAAGTAAAAAGGAATCTGCTGTGAAAATTTTGTTGTCAAATTTTGACTCATTAAAAAAAAAAAAAACTACCATCAGTATCTGTTGTGACAGGCAAATTTGTTGTGTAGCTTTCTATGGGATCAATTTCTGTCGGGGCACATTAGTAAATCAGTACTGGTATGTTCATAAATGACTCCATAAAAAAAAAAATTCAAGACATATCCTTTTAGCCATGATTTACACTCAAGGTAGTGTATACATTGGTATATGTCCTAACTCATTTGCTTATAAAGCATTTTTCAAGTGTTCCCAATCATGTCTTTAGCCTTTAATTTGTGTTTTCTAGTTGTGTTCTCTTGTCTTTTTACTACTGATGGTCACTTTTGTGAGTGAAAGTGTTTGTATAAAATACTGAGAATATTATTTATTTGCAGTATTTAGTTTTGGATTTGCCCCCCTAATTCCATCCCCCCCCCCAAAAAAAAAAAGAAATAATAAAGAAAGAAAGAAAGAAAGAAATGAATGAATTCATCAAGCAAATAAGGAAAAATTGTTCAGAATTTGCAAGAGACTACACCTGTCACAAACCTCTATGGCTGAAAGTAATTTTTCCTGAAATGTAGGTCTATCAAAATTAAATTCAAATTTTACAATATTGTGTAGGCCTATTCTGCCCCCCCCCCCACCCCATGACAAAAAGGCATAACTGACATTTTTTTTTCAAAATTTAGTTATATAGTGTAGGGGACTGAATACATCATGTTAAACATGCAGAACAAAAAAATGATAATTAGAAGTGTCCCTTTGTTTCATAATCTGCTTGTTAAAAGGACACTGAATAGGGCTTTATATGTTGAACAAAATACATTTTGCTCAATATCTCCAAAACACCAAAATGTCAGTTATGCCCTTTTGTCATGGGGGCAATTTAATTGTTACACATATTTGAATTTTACACAGTTGCTTACTCTTAAAGGTAAATGACATGATTGGGGGTAGTCCTCAACTTGGGCTGAAACTGCTCTAGAATCAAGTAAACTATGCAAGGATTCTGCTGTGAAAATCTTGTAGTCAAAGGTTGACTCATTCTAAAATAAACAATGTCAATATCACTCGTACCACGGAAACCTGCTATGTGGCTCTCTATGGAGCTTATTTTTATCGTCCCCGGTAAAAATTAAGTTACTCCTATGTTTATGCTTGATTCTCCTTAAGTAAACAAATTACAGGGAAATCCTCCCAGGTGGGAGATCCACTCCTGCTAGTGTATAGTTGGTATATATTTCAACTCATTTGGTTCTTGAGGCATTTTCAAGTGTTACCAATCATGTCACTAACCTTTAACCTGTCGCTGGCACACTGATATGTCAATCCAAATTAAAGCTTTTTAGTATGTAGTTTTTTTGTATAATAATGTGTACTGAAATATTTTTAATACTCGTTTTACCACCATTTTGAAATCCAAGTCTCTGAATAGTGAGTAGGCATGTAAATTAGAAATCAATATCTATCACCAAATGATTGGTAATACATTGGTTAAAAGTGTGATTTGCAACCAAAAAAATTGTTTAATTTGCGCTGTGAAATACATGTAGGCCTACTGTAGCAAAGTTCTTGCCACCTATTTCCGTAGTGGCCCATTTCTATAGTGGCTTGAGCCAAGTCTAGTGTGGCTACTAACTGTGTACATCAAATACAGTCAGGAGCACTTATAGAGTACAGAGCCTATGTATTGAGTAGTCTACAACTCAGATTTTTCAGACCCCACATTGTGCTTTATGACTGACAAAGTTCTACAAAGTGGAAATTACAAAGGTGCACTCTAAAAACTCAAATGGTAAATAAAGATCTTAAAAGGCCAAGGAGTCACAACACTTTCTAAATGTTCATCTAACCTTTCAGTAAGCTAAAATATTATAACTGTTGGATCTAGCTGGCTTAAAGACACTATATAACACTGTGGAAGACCCGTTTAAATAAATTGTCGAATTTTGCTATCTGACATATCTGACAGTGTTTGAATGAACAAATAAACACCCTAGAACACAACATTTTGGACAGTTATGCTGTCACTAGTACAATATGTGCAGATACAAATTGGCACATTAATTTTATATCAGCCGATAGGAAATTCTGCAACACAGCAGTCTGTGGAGAAAAGCTGGAATGGTCTCTCAATGATTTTCACTTTATTAAAGCACTTGATGACTGTTTTACACTAAATTTTTTCAGGGCTTCATTTTTAGACTGTATCAAAGACACTAGTAGCATGGGGAATCATGTAGCTCAGATTTTTTAAACTGGAAACATTGTTATACAATGCCTTTAAAGGCAAATGACAGGATTGGGGGTAGTCCTGAATTTGGGGTGACACTATTCTAGAATCAAGTAAACTATGCAAGGATTCTAATGTGAAAATTTGGTAGTCAAAAGTTGACTCGTTCTAAACTAACTTCCATCTGTATGCCTTGTGACAGACAAATCTGTTGTGTAGGGTTTTCTGGGATGCATTTTTATCGGGGCTCCAGAGTAACAAAATGACGGTATGTTCATGCTTGATTCGACTTAAGAAAACAAATTCAAGATAAATCCTTCCAGCTAGGAGATACACTCCAGCTGGTGTATCCATTGATATATCTTTCAACCAGTTTGGTTCAAGAGGCATTTTTTGTTTCTCCCAATCATGCCACTATCCTTTAAAGGCTGGATATAACATCTAGAAAATGTTATCACTCCTCAGCCCTTTCAAATGTTGAATTAATATTTGATTTTTTACTCTTTTTTTTCCCAAACCATAGCAGATATCACAGTCATGTTCTTTACACAAGGAATACCAAAGGAAGACGAGTCATTGTCTTTCGTGAACAATTGGCCTGAGAGTGTTTTCACATGGTAGCAAAATTGTGTTTGCAATCATTTTGAAAATCTAAGGTTCTAAAGTTTTCATCTGTAGTAAAGTTGTTTAAACCAAGCAATTATTTCCCACATAGATATTATGCAGTACGTTGGGTTACGGTATGGACATGTGTTGAGGCGGGATGTTGATCATGTTTGAGAAGGGCGTTTAAAGGTATTGGCTAACATTTACCACAGTTAAAAAATGTGAGCTACATGATTCCATTGTCTTTGATAAGGTCTAAAAATGACGCCCTGAAAAAATTGTATTTCAAAATGATTATTTAGTGCTTTAAAAAAGTGAAAATCGTAAGTTGATCGGATTCACCTGCCCATTTTCTCCCATAGACTCACTGTGTGTACACCTACGTTATTTAAACTCGCCCCGAGTTTTAATTGTTTAGTCATGCATAACTTGCCATTGGCAGTGTAACTTTCTCAAATTTTTTTTATTTTAGGGTGTTTATTTGTCCATATGAACACTACTATGAAGTTCAGATATCAAAATTTGACAATTTTTTAAATTGAAGCTCCACAATGTTAGCCTATCACTTTAAGTTTCAGGTGGATGGTCAGAGGGGAAGGGGGCGACAGTGTAACTTTCCAAAAAAAAATATTCTAGGGTGTTTATTTGTCCATATGAACACTACTATGTAGTTCAGATATCAAAATTTGACAATTTTTTAAATTGAAGCTCCACAATGTTAGCCTATCACTTTAAAGCCCAAGTTTAGTTTTGGGGATTTTTTGTTATTTGAAAGCTTTATGCCCCAAAGTCATAACCCTGCAATAATAGATTCTGAATGTCTTTAGTTTTTTTATATGAATAAATGTCGGGGGGGGGGGGGGGGTACCCCGACGATTTTTATGCCTCCGCAACGAAGTTGCCGGAGGCATCATGTTTTCGGGTTGTCCGTCCGTCCGTCTTCCTCCGTCCTCGTCCGTCCCGTCCGTCCGCTCCGGTTACCGGATCTCGTTACGCGATAACTTGAGAGACCCCTGATCGGATTTTGATGTAACGAGGACCAAGTATGTACTAGAGCCACCAATGAACTGATTGATTTTGGAGCTCAAAGGTCAAAGGTCACCGGGCTAAATATGTCTGATTTGGGCTCGTTACCGCCGATACTTTACAGCGGCTGGTCGGATTGTCATGTAATTTAGGTGAAGTATGTATTATGAGGCACCAATGAACTGATTAGATTTTGGGGCTGAAAGGTCAAAGGTCAAAGGTCACCGGCCTTAAATAGTCTGATATTGGGCTCGTTACCGCGATACTTGAGAACCAATCGGATTTTGATGTAACTAGGACCAAGTATGTTAACTATGAGCCACCAATGAACTGATTAGATTTTGGAGCTCAGAGGTCAAAGATCAGAGGTCACTTGGGCCTTAAATATGTCTGATTTGGGCTCGTGACCGCGATAACTTGAGAGTGGCTCGGTCGGATTGTGATTAACTTGGGTGAAGTATGTATTATGAGGCACCAATGAACTGATTAGATTTGGGGCTGAAAGGTCAAAGGTCAAGGGTCACCGGGCCTTAAATATGTCTGATTTGGGCTCATTAACGCCGATAACTGAGAGCCGGATGGTCGATTGTGATGAAACTTGGGTGAAGTATTTATTATAAGGCACCATAAAACTGATTAGATTTGGAGCTGAAAGGTCAAAGGTCACCGAGCCTAAAATATGTCTATTTGGTCTGTTACCATGATAACTTGAGAAACGGCTGTCAGAGATTTTTATGTTATTGGGTGAAGTATTATTATGAGGCACCAATAAACTGATTAGATTTTGGAGCTCAAAGGTCAAAGGTCACGGGCCTTAAATATGTCTGATTTGGGTCTATGACTGTATAACTTGAGTATGACTTTTCCGATTTCGATGTAACTTGGGAGAAGTATCTTGTATAAGGCACCAATTTACTGATTCGATTTTGGAGTTGAAAGGTCAGAGGTCAAAGGTCACAAGGCTCATGTCAAATGAGCTCATTGTCGCGATGATTTAAGAACTGCTTGAATTGGATTTACTGTAGACTTGGTCAAGGGTCACATGCGGTTATGCTTATTCATCTAATTGGTCTTGCTACCATGGTAACTTGAAGCTTTTCAATATACATCAGTTGATGGGACCTGGGACTGCGGAGGCATACCCATCGACTGCGCGCAGTCAACTGCTCTAGTTGACCATATTTTTACATTATGCATCCACAAGGGTAATAAGGCGTTAAGGTTATCTGAAAAGAGCAGACTCTGCTCTTTCAGATGAGGTATAACTCGGAATAACATTAAAACCTTAAACCTTAAAACCTTAAACCATTTAACCTTAACGCTTATTAACCCTTTGGATCTATAATGTAGAAATATGGTCAAAAATGTCCGGGTTCCCCCCCCCCAACATTTTCATAAATCATATAAAAAAACTAAAGACATTCAGAATCTATTATTGCAGGGTTATGACTTTGGGGCATAAAGCTTTCAAATAACAAAAAAATCCCCAAACTAAACTGGGCTTTAAGTTTCAGGTGGATGGTCAAGGAAGGGGCAACTGGAGAAGACATGGATGAGGTAAGTAAGGTGGTGGAGGAGATGGGAGAGAGTAGGAGAAGATGTGCCAAATCTAGCAATGTGGAGGAAGGTAAGGACAATTAAACCCCTTCAGACAGCCCAATTCGCCGGCTCTGAACCGGCTCTGCTACTCCTCCACTTTCTGTCTGAATGGTTTACGCCGGCGAAAAAGAGTATTAAGCACGCCCGCTCTGAGCCCGCTCTGAACCACCTCCGGAGGTGTTTTAGAGCCGCGAAAGGAGTAGCGTGCTACGCTTCACCTCCTGTCTGAATGAGTTAAGCCGCGCTGCGTACTCATTGCGCAGTGATGCATGCAAAGTTCAAAACATCCGCGCCCGAAAAACAAAAGACAATCGCGCGTACAAATATACCACTTCCTGTTCCGTCTCACAAGGTTAGTAGTGACTCCACCTTTTTGGTTGCTGTGTGAATGCTGTAGACGGCGAAAAGCCGTAGTGCCTACTGCAATTCTTGGCTATCGGAAGGGGTCATCGCGAGGGTTTCAAAACCGCTCAGAGCTGCCGCAGCTACACCTTTTTCTGTCTGAATGTGGCTTTACTGTGAGAGTTAGGTGTATCCAGCCATCCTTGTAATCAGGGACAAAACCTTAAAAATTTGGATTACTAAACACAACAAAAAAGTAACTACCCCCTTTTTCAAAATACCATAACTTTTTAAAGAAACAGTTTTGAGCAAAATAATTTGGCAAAGGTATTCCTGCACTAATTGACTAAATTCTGTGTGAAAATGTGATTGTCAAGTCATACATGAGTGAGCAAGTATTAAAAGCAAAAATGTCGCTTTTCAAAAGTCACAAGGGTCATTTTGAGGGATTTGTCATGCAGGGTTTTGACAAATTCTGTTTCTGTTGAATGATTAAGCCCTATTTACGTTAATCATCTATCGTTTGACCCCCTCACACCTCTTTCGCCACTTTTCATCTACTTTATGCTTCAGTGAGCTGGATTTATAAATGTCCATCCTTCCTCAATTTTGAAATTGTAAAATTTATTAAGTTTATTGGAAAAATTGAAATCCGATATTTTTCAGCAAAATGTATCTTTACATGTTGTACGAATATGAGAGGTTGTAACCATGTCATTGTTCAGTGAGCACACTTTTTTAAATAAAGCAAAAAATATGATTATTTACCATTATTTGGGCCTAAGAGAAGACTCCTGTGACTTTTGAAAAGTGGCATTTTTGCCTTTAAAGCATGCTCACTCATGCATGGCTTGACAGATTAATCTTGTAAGTTATATTCACACAGAGGTGAGACAATGAGCGTAGAAATGTTCCTGGCAAATTATTTTGCTAAAACTTATTTCGTTAAAATTTATGGTACTGTTGAAAAAGGGAGTAGTTCCTTTTTGTGTGTGTGTATTACTACTACTACTACTACTACTACTACTACTACTACTACTACTACTACTACTACTGTTGATAATAATAATAATAATGATGATGAAAATAACTCATCCAGTGGTTTTCATTTAAAGCTTTATGTTTGATATCTTCTTTAGATTTATTTACCGTTCCGCGACATTTGCTTCAGCAACAATTGCATACAACCCTAATCCGAACCCTGTTCCTGAACTAGAAATTCAATTTCAACTCTAACACTAACTCTTCCATCTTCTGAGTTACTGTCACTGGAGGAACTGTCGGGTGATCTTATTTTTTTGTTCGAAGAATTGATGAAATGTCAAAAAACAATGTAAGTTCACATCATTTGCAGCTCTATGAAAGGCTAGTGACATGATTGGGAACAGTTGCAAATGCCTCAAGAATCAGATGAGTTGGGATGTATACCAATGTATACACTACCTGTATTGCAATTGGAAGGATTTATCTTGAATTTGTTTACTTAAAGACAGTATGGGATTTGCATGTCAGAACACGGCAAAATGAATTAAATCAGCTCAAATCATTCACAATGTGAAGATTAGTATAAATAAACACCTGTCATAGAACCTTTGGGTAGAATACATAGTTTTGGTGAAAATCTGGACATTTAAACTTCAAAATTTACAGTGACGGTAAGGTGCACGGGCCGTTCCAAAATTGTCCGATCAGCCGTTAGCCGAAGGTCGCACGGAGTTTAGCCGTTTAACCAATCAGCGTGCTCCGCTGGTCATGCGGACATACACATAACCGCGATTCGCAATTTGAGCAAAATTGAAGTTCACGGAAAGAACAATATTCTGGTAACATATCGTTATTAGTTTTTCCTCATAAAACAACAAATTCATCTCAAACTTTCAACACGCCATTTGTAAGAACTATACTACCGTTTGGTATTGATAATGAAGGGAAGTAATGGACTTGCAAATCCCAAACACAATCTTGAAGGAGAATCAAGCATGAATAAACCGGTATTGAGTTACTCCTGTGTCTGATGGAAAGCTATGCAGCAAATTTGCCTGTCACAATGGATACTGATGGCAGTTCTTTTCAAATGAGTCGACATTTGTCCGCAAAATTTTCCCAGCAGAATTCTTTTTACTTCATTCTAGAGTAGTTTTACCTCAAGTTGAGGACTCCCTCCAATAATGTTATTTACGTTTAGCCTGTTGGAGACAACTTGATTTCAATTTAACATATTCTCCCTAGACCCCAGCAGGTGATATTTCCCAGGGGGGGGGGGCACTCACCATCTAGAGTGGTACCCATGCTTGTCCAAGCACCTCAAAATTGGACCCTAAACGGTGTAATTCTAGGCACCAAATTTCACCCGTAAATGGCGAAAATGTTGTAAAACCAATTTAAAAAGTGACCCTAAATTGGGAAAATGGCATAATACAAGGTAAAGTGAGACCCTAAATGGCAAAAGTGGCGTGGAGTCTAGTACAATGAGAAACGCGCCTCAAATGGAAAGTGGTGTAGAACAGAGAAAAAAATCCTCTCTTGTATGAAGCAAATAGCACAGAACAGTCGAAATACAGCCCTAAATAGCGAAATAAAGCAAGGCCTATAAACCAGTTACAAACATAAATGCCGAACAAGAACAAGATGAGAAGACGTCCTCAAAACATCAAAGAACGGGACGAATATTAGGCTGAAAATACAACCCTTTTTTCAAAAAATGTCGAAGACAAACTGAAAAGTACCCCTTTTTCTGAAAAATGTCGACACCGTACATCTGAAATTCGACCCTTATTCGACGTTTTTTTGGACAAGCATGGGTACCACTCTAGATGGTGACGTGAACCCCCCCCCCCCCCCCCCCCCGGACGATATTTCGCACTTGGTCTGAACAATTTATTAATCGGAATGACCACAAGAATCAAAATGATCAACTTACAAGTGATTGTATTACACTTATAAGTGCTATACTCCTTAAACTTTGCACTGTATATATGCTGAATATTTTGTGGTGGTTTTAGTTTAGTGAATTTCACAAATAAATAACCATGAAAATGTTCACTCTCGGATATACCTGTATTAAGTCAATGAAAATGCAATAAAATCGCAAAAATGAACTCGGGCAAATCCCCAATCGTAAAGCAAAATTGTGAAAATATATACAGGTATATGCAAAATATATGGCATTTTGTAGTAACAACAATAGCTGGTTGTATCGGCTGCACACAATGTTTGTCAGTGGTCAGATAGCACATAAAATTTATCATTGGATGGTTTGTTGTGTAGAATCAATTTAGGGTATTACTGGGGAAAAAAATATCCTTGCTGGTGGTGTTATTTGTTCGTGTAAAACGTTGCGTTAGGATGCTTTGACAAACTTGCTGAAGATCCGCGTTAGGTTATTTTCTAACTCATGTAACACCATGGTTGCAACATTTATACATGGCGTGCACTACCCCCCCCCCCGCCCCCCCGGGCAATACTAGTATATTAATGAATGAAAGGTTTGAAAGTATAATTTGATAATAAGAGATGAACAGGCAAACTTGTTTGTCGTATCGTACTGATTGATGTTAAATACAACCCCCCCAATATAGATCTTTTGCGATTTTATATTCTATTGAGTGTTTTTATTTTTTGGTGGGGGGGGACATTGTATGGTGTGAAGTATAAGTAACAGCAACGATCAAAGTCAGAAAAACATGGTAATCGATAAAAATAGGACCCATAGAGACCACAAGCAGGTTGGGGGCCTGGGATCGAAGGGCTATTGAGATTAGTTATTTTAGAATGAGTTCAACAATTGACTAAAGATTTTCACAGGAGAATCCTTGCATGTTAAGTTGATTCTAGAGTAGTTTAGCCCCAGGTTGGGATACCCAATATGTATTTAACTTAAAGTTAATTG
>JZLH01S0039755.1:0-11142 GCA_001188425.1 Eucidaris tribuloides
ATTTCTGGATCTAGAGAAGAAGATGTTTGAAAACTACCTACTTTTGGCCCTTTAGGGCCCTGCCCCTGGGCCCCCTGGGGGGCCAGGTGTACCAGTTGAGGACCCTTGAATCCCCACCCCCTTAGGATCATTCCTGCCAAGTTTGGGCCAAATCCAATCATGCATTTTGAAGAAGAAGCTGAAAATGTGTAAAAGTTTACGCACGACGAACGACGCACGACGCACGACGGACGACGGACAAAAAGCGATCGCAATAGCTCACTTGAGCCTTTGGCTCAGGTGAGCTAAAAACAAGGTCTGGCGTAATATCTCAAATTTGTCGAAAAACAGGGCCGAAGTCGATAAAAATAGCACATACATAACGTGTATGGGCCAATAATTAGTAGGCCGCTACCTGTTCCAAGTGCGAAACTGAAAGGATTAAGTTTGGGAGAAAAAGCTAGGCGTCATTACAACCCGCAAGGCACGGAGACCTTAATCAGACACAACAGAAGCATGGTTTGTCATTTATCAACTTTTTTAATGTTTATCCGATTATGTATCAAATTCCTGTTTAACAGAGTTTATGGAAATATGACATTTTAACTAAAATTACACAAATGAGTTACATAATAATGTGAAGGCAGATATAAGATATGAATGTGTGGAAAAAACAAAGTAACAGTGAACATCGTTCTTAAATACCATCATTTTTACAATTATTACAGTATGATACTAAGACCAAGAAAAAACATGCAAGGAAAGTAGCAGCTGGCAGAACGTCTGATACCACCCACATGGATCCCAAAGATGGGGATGTTGACAGCATCTCTGAGAAAAAATCTGAAAAATTCTGAAAGAAGGTCTGACATGGTTGAAAAGATGTGCTTTTCAATGCATTTAACATGCACAAAATATCAGAAAATTGGTTTTGTTCATAGCAAACAAGTCTGAAATCAGATAAAAATGTGAATTTTACATCCCTACAAAGACATAAAAGCTTGGAGAGCAGCTATTAAGGAAATTAAACATTCAACCCCACAAAGTGGAACAAATGGACTGATGATGTTGATGATGATGATGATGATGATGATGATGATGATGATGATGAAGTAAATTGTAACTTATAGATTTAAATGCATATTTCGATGCACATGTTTGTAATTCATGAGTTGCATTTCTTACCAAACATGGTAAAAGTACTGTCGGTAATATACGGAAGCCATTAACATGTGAAACCACAAACACAATTGTACAGTTATGACAGTAATTTTTTTCTAATATGACTAATGCACTAAGTTTCTATGACTATTTCAATCCTTACACTTTACAACTACATTGACAAGAACTGGACATTTGCACACTACATTCTTTGCTCCATTACATACACCTATCATTTGGCTCTGAGTAATAAATTAGTAAAATAAAATAATAATCAAACAATATAATCAGCAGTATATGAAAGGATATGACAGGATTAGAGGTAGTCTTTAATGATGGCCAAAATGATTTGAGAAAAAAAAATCACTGTGCAGATTTTATGATTTGAATATTTCAGAGTTAATGTGTTCAACTGTTCATTACAACAGTTTTGGTCAACTTCCAATCCTGTCATTTCCTTTTAAAGCAAGACATTTTATGCCACTTTTGCAAATTTACATTTCACGGCTGCAGCTTATTAACAATAGATATCATATCACATCAATTCAAGTTGCAAGCATACATGTACGCTTAATTACATTTTGCACATAGCATATATATTTGAGTTAAAACATTGAAATATGACAGGCCTGATTCACACTTGTAAAATGAGGGCACGAGAGTGCTTCAATACTAGAGTCCCTATATGTAGAGAGTTGCGACACCTCGCGATTTGAACGCCATTTTGTTTCCTATATAAAGCAACATTACGTAACATTTCTATTCAATTGCGATGAGCACCAGGTGCTGTGAACAGAAAGAATCCGCACCATTTTGTTTCCATAAAAAAAGGACGTTCTATGTCGCTACTCTCTCTATTTAGGGACTCTATTCAATACTATGCCCCATTTCAAACAGACCACTATGACTCTACACTCCTTGGTTGTTCATGTATTTATCATTGTGTTACAGGATTCTTGTGATCCATTTCAGTCCCACTGACAAATGATGGTGAGCTCTCAGTTTGCAAGTGTGAATGGGCTCTTTTAAAGATTGATTTCAGGATTTGCAAAACCATCACTTTGCTTTATTATCATTACCCAACGGTAGTTAAGTACAGTACTTACATATGGTGTGCTGAAAGTTTGAGATCCATACGTCACAAACTTGTTGTTATATGAGAGAAAAACTAATAACGATATGCTACCAGAATATTGTTCTTTCTGCAACTTTAAATTTTGGTCAAATTGCGGATCACGGTTATGTGTACATTTGCACGACCAGTGGAGCACACTGATTGGTTAAATGGCTAAACTCTGCACGACCTTCGCCTAACAGCTGATCCAAAAATTTTGGAACTAACGGAACATGTCCGTCACTTGCAAATTTGAAGTTTAACAGTCCAGATTTTCAACAAAACTATGTACTGTATTCTACACAAAGGTTTTGTGACTAATCTTCACATTGTGAACGATTTGAGCTGTTTGCATTCATTTTGATATTTTCTGGCATGCAAAAATTTTGGAACTAACAGAACATGTCCGTCACTTGCAAAATTTGAAGTTTAACAGTCCAGATTTTCAACAAAACTATGTACATGTACTGTATTCTACTCAAAGGTTTTGTGACTAATCTTTACATTGTGAACGATTTGATCTGTTTGTATTCATTTTGATGTTTTCTGGCATGCAAATTCCGAACTCTATGTTTAAACTGCAGTTAATGATTTTGTACAATTGATTCCCAATGTGATATCACATAATTACTCACAAATGCAAATACATTGATGTATCGAATCTCCAAATATCACAAAAGCTATCCATGCATACATGTACATATCAATCCTGATTAAACCAGTTCACAAAATGTGAACTTCAAAGTTAAGGCTTTTTCAAGGCCCCTAGGAGCAAAGGGTGGTGAGAATGTTTATTTATCTAATTTATTATAATTATTATATTTTTTAAAATGAGAACTTTGAACTCAATATTTTTTGATAAAACCTTGTTTTGCACAAACTTGTGCGATGGACTTGTTGGCAACTTAAAGTTAGGGCTAAACATGTATCAATTCATTTTACACTGTCATAAAAAATTTTAAAAGGTTTTTTAATGCATTTGTACACATTCCACAAGACCGTCATGATTGTAATACAAACTGAAACACTTGTTTTAGTTAGCAACCTAAACAAGAAAAAACGTTATTCAGAATACAATGACAACTTGGAAAACAATACTAGTTCACAGCACCTTTAATAATCAGCCAAATTTTGGCAACATCTCTTACAATTTCTGAGTCCTCACCTTCCATCATTGGCACATATATAAAATTAATTTCCAACCAACAACTACACTATCTAATTGATCTTTCTAAATTATCTAATCAATACACAGCTGCTCAAAATGATTGAATCACAATTTGTTTTTAACAGTCAACAAATCACAGTATTTCAGTTCAAACCATTTATACAATATTTAACTAATGGTGAAAATTCCCCAAGTATGACAATGGATTTTTTTTTCAAATAATCAATTTTCTTATTTCAGTTGCAATTTTTATATTATATCCTTTTTTTAAGATATAAGGAACGGATTTGAATTAATCAGTTCATTCATTCACAGCATGCATATATTTTATTCCATTCTTGGTAATTTTCTTTCTTCAGGTAATTATGTTATTGTGCTTTTCCAAATTGCATTTTTTCCCCCCTAAAGGCAACGTCACACTTTTCCAAGCAAGCTACGCGGGCTTGTTGCATGCAGAGATTTTCCTGCACGCAGCATAATTTCTGCAAGCGGACAAGGATTTTGGCGAGTTTCGCGTGCGTCTTACATGCTGGGCGCATGCTACTAATGTTTTACTTGCATGTATTCCGTGTGACCTGCGTGTTAGGCGCGTGGGTGGCGCATGAGGGCTTCAAAGCTGATCCGTGTAAATTATAGGGAAACATACGGGCACTGCAAGGTACCTGCATCACAACTGCGTGTTACCTGCGTGGGAGTTGCCTGCGAAGTGCGAGCCTGGGCAACACTTGTGGGGAACAATTTTTGCTACCAGTAGCGGCCACAAGTCACAGGCATTTAATCCTCAACTAACCAGCAGAAAGGCAGTAACTGACCCTCAACAGGCACACAATTTGCTCATATAGCTCACTCCACACCTGCAGAACTGACCAGCTACATGTACATGGATGTTGGCAGTATCGACACCGTTCCTTGCTCATAAAACACCCGTTTTATGCTCATAGAATGCCCGCAGATGACACGCGCTTCCAGCGCATAGCGACAGATCCAGGGGCATCCTACGTACTTCAAGCGGGTTAATTGCCTGTGACTTGCGGCCGCTACGGGCCTCCTACAGGTGTTCTGCATGACCTCTGCGGGCAATCCCCCGCAACTCACCTGGAACAAGTTCTGAGCATGCACAAACTTGGCTGCTGGTAAATCGGACTTACGTACCCACCTCCGGGCAACTATGGGTGAGGTACGTACTGGAACTGTCAGGTGCGGGCCATCTGCAGGGACATCCGGGTAGCAAAAATTTTTCCCTGTAAGTCACATGCAAGGCTTGCCCAGAAAGATGTGACTTGTGTATTGTGCCTTGGATATGGTGTCACTGGTTGATTTATATGCCTGTAACCCTCTTGGGTTGATTAGGAACATAAGCACACTACTTACAAGGCTCAAGCCACACTCCATCACAGTCAAACTCAAATATTTTTATCTAATACTTGCAAACATACACGAACAGTTACAAATTCCCACATGTGTGAAGAAAGTGATATCACTGCCTTAAGAGAAAGACTTCTGATATTTTGATCCTCATTTTGAAACTTGGAATTAACTCTCCTCTATACAATTAATCACTACAGTTCGACCTCAATTAACCAGCAACAATGGGACCAGCAGCCATCAGGATAAGTGATATGGCCGGATAAGGAGAGATAATGTACAAACACAGTATAGAGAGAGGTAATACATGTCATAAGTTATAGCAGGGAGGTGGTATACAACCCACACACCATGCGCAAATTCCAACAGCCACACACAAGGCTTACTTTATTCATTGTTCCCTGACACCCAGCAGGTTTCTGTGTACACTTCTGATAAAGGTGTTATTAATTACAGGAAATAACTGATAAGTCTTTTGTCTGGATAACAGAGAGAGCTGGTTAAGTGATGGCCGTATAATCGAGGCTGAACTGTAATTGCAAATCTTGATAAATGGGTACGTACGTGACCTTGATTAAATATGTCAAAGAGCAATATTCAAAATCATATTTTTTTCATACATACTGGAATCTCATCTACAATCAAATAAAATTTGTAAATTGTGCAGTTCACTAAAGCTAGGCATTACATTAGTTTTTCCTCAAGGTAATTACAGCTAACTAGATTTATAGGAAATTGCAGAAGTTGTTGGGTTTTTTTTTTTTGTTGTGTGCCCTGCAGAAAGGCCTTGGCATATGCTCCAATTAGAAGGGCCTTAACAGTAAATTGCCTCTAATTTGACAACCATAGGATTTGATATTTACACTCAACAGACTGACAGAGACAGTATCTCAAAGCATCACATTAATCAAATTTCATGTCAAACTAGAAATACTACTATATACGTGATTGATAGGTATAATAGGTGATTAACATCCCCCATGCTGTCACTTCCCTGATTTATGTCATAATTTGTCGCTACCATGGTATGCATTTTTCAACGCATATTAAAAATGTGTCCTGCACATCTTCACCCAAAGACCAATGTTTGTGCCAAATTTTATGAGCATTGGTCAAAAACTGAGGAAGGAGATTGATCCACCAGATTTGCAATGGACCTACCAACCACACAACCGCCCAACCAAGGAGACAATTGTATTGTCAAGGCCCTTCTGCTTGGAGTATACGCTAAGGCCCCTCTGCCCGCTTCAAAATGTTTTAGTTTACCATTAGCCTATTCTGCCCCCCCCCCAATAAAAAAAGGGCATAACTGACATTTTGGTGTTTTTGGTGATACTGAGCAAAATGTATTTTGTTCAAAGCCTTAAAGCCCTGTTCAGTGTCCTTTTAACAAGCGGATTATGAAACAAAGGGACACTTGTAATTAATATTTTTTTTGGTTCTGCATGTTTTATATGATGTATGAGTCCCCTACACTATAAAACTCAATTTTAGAAAAAAAAAAACTGCCTGTTATGCCCTTTTGTCATGGGGGGCAGTATTGCTGCTTACTACGGCTTGGCATGATAGTAGTCTTTAACAGAAACCATTATGGCTCCACCGAAGTAGTCTAACATCCAGATGTTGTCTATTACCATTTTCGTGAAGACGAAGTCGTGACTGCTGGGCCAGGACGACATCACAGGGTGGCGTGAGAATAGGGATTGCTTCGCGAAGGCAAGTTCGGTGGTGTCCGTGATGTGCACAACCTTCCCTGCAGAGGCAAGTTAGAGGGCATTCAGCAAACAGTGAGATGTGAGTATTGTGACTGAACAATTAGAGAAAAGGTGGATGGATGATGTCATAGGCGTACGCAGGATTTTGCAAAGGGGGGTGTGCATACGCAACCAAATCCTAGGTCTATAATTTTTCCTAGTCAGCCCAGCCGCCGAAAAGTGAAAAATTTTTCATTCCAAATCCGAGGTCAACATTTTTTTCCCGTTAGCCCAGTCGCCCAAAAGTAAAAAATTATTAATAGCAAATCGGAGGTCAGCGGTGAACACAAATTTCAAAATTTTCGAACACCTAAAATACCCCCCTTTTGCCAAAGGGGGATGTTCGAACACCCCAAACACCCCTCCTGCATACGCGTATGGATGATGTCATATCCTATGACATTGCATTAGCTCATGTAAGCCCATTCCCCCCCCCCCCGAACTTATGAAAATAAAATTGATGTATTAGTAGAACTTGCCAACAACGGAATTTTTCTTACACTAATCATTTAAAAACAACAACAGCATAAATTGCTTCTTTAGAAAAATGCAAAACTGAACAATAAAGGTTAGTGACATGATTGGGAATGCCTCAAGAACCAAATCAGTTGAAATATATACCAACTGTACACTAGCTGGAATGGATCTCCGAGCTGGAAGGATTTGCCTCTACTAGTATTTTAATTTTATCTGGGCCAGATAAAAATATGATCCATAGGGAGCCACACAATACCACAAGGGATATTGACATAAGTTATTTTAGAATGAGTCAACGTTTGACTACAAGATTTTCACAGGAGAATCCTTGCATAGTTTACTTGATTCTAGAGTAGTTTCAGCCCAAGTTCAGGACTACCCCCAATCATGTCATTTACCTTTAAAAGGAAATTTGTTAGTCCTATCAGGGGCAGATCCAAGGGGAGTGCAATGAGCCTGACACCTAACACCCCCCCCCCTTTTCGGTCAAGTTCTTTTATTTTGACACGGATTTTTTTTCTTTACTTTTCAGCAAAACAGGGGTCCTGCCCCTCCCCCCCCCCACTTTTTGGAATTTCTGCATCCACCCCTGCCTATCATTTGTATATTTATATGTTTTGTGTACATGAGTGTATAACATACAAGTATGTTCATACATACTAAGTATGTATGTGTACCTATGTATGCATACATGTTTGAACATATAGATGCATTGTTGCATATACTGTATACCTGTATGTGTGAGGGTACCTATGGGTCTGTACATGTGTGGGTGTTTGCATCTGTGTCAACAAGTGTGTGCATTTGTGTAAACACCTTTGCTTTTGAGTCTCCAGTTTTGCCAGTCAAACCCTATTTTTCAACAGTCCATTGTTCTATTACATTTCATGAATCATATAAACGGACAAAAAATAAATATATAAATCTTACCAAACAGCATCAACCTTGAGCACGGGGGATTCTCTGGGTCTGTGTTGGCAGTGATAGCGCACTCCTTGATGTTATCGAACTCGGCCTCACTGAAGCTCAGCGTGATGTTGGGGTTCTTATCTAGGTCCTTCATGACACTACCGATGGATGCTTGATAGAAGTAGGGCGTTCCTGTGCTGTTATCCACTGGGCCATCGGCCACCGAGGCTGGGCAAGGAAACGAGCGACCCAGCAGCTCGGGCTTGGAAGAAAATGTAGTCAACATGGCCCAGTCAGCCTGCAAAGAAAGTTACATTACACTGTAACTAAGGCCTCCATTTTTCTGTTTTACAAAATCCTAGTTCCATTTTTCAAATTGTTTATTTTCCACGATTTCCGGGTTACACAAAATCACGTACATGTATATAAACACCTCATATTACCGAATACTTGCATGATTGCAACACAAATTTCAACTACTTGACGTGCTAACATGAATTTATATTGATGATAGCCTGGTCAGCCTCAGTGAAATAGAGCAGCCGTAGTCATGGTAGTGAGAAAGACGGCCAGCAGAGGGACCTGCAGAGGAGTTTAGGGTCATTAAAGTTACTGCTTGGTAATGGTATTATTTCGTTAAAGAATGATTTTAGACATTTAACATTTGTTTATTTTCTGATTTATTACCAATTTTTAGGTTATTACTTCATCATTTCATCATTTCCCATTTTCCATGTTACACTCTCAATTCCGTGATTTTTCTCCGTTTTCTGTATTGTGGAGGAATGGAGGCTTTAATCGCAACCCGTTGAAGACTAGACACAAGATATCTTCTCTTGAGGTCTATGGGAATGCATGCTGAAGCAAAATCAAACCATCTTCCATGGATTAACAACAAATTTATTTATCCTAAGTACTCTAGTTACCCTGTGGCCAACCTGTGTTACAAGTAGGCCCCTACATGATTGTTTTAAAGACAACCTGCAGATTTGCAGATCGCCACAAAACCACCAAAACATTAATCAGCAAAACCCAGATCAAGATAGGCAAGCTGTATATTCATAATTTAAAATTCATACGTCATGTTAAATTCAAATAATGCACATAAACGATGCCTGATTAATAGTCTATGCCTCAGGCTTTCGGCAGTTTTGATTGTTCAAATGTTGAAATGTTGCTCTGTATACTATTTAATATTACAACACAAATTATGAACATAATTTGTACTTCAGAAGAATCATTTAACAGTTTTGTACTTCATGAAATTAAAAATTTAGGACTTCATACACGATAACAAAATGGGAACTGTAACACAGACTAATACTTTTTTTCGTGGTACGAAAAAAGTCATTTTGAAATTTAACAGCAGAAATTTTTGCATATACAGCAAGCTTCCAAATGTTACAGTTTCAGAGATGGTCTTACATCATATCTTCTTCAATTTATTATGGTGATTAGCAATTCAAAATTGTAAGCTTGTAAAAGGGACAGACAATCTTTAAAGGCCAGTTATTTCTTTTGCATGCCTAAGAATTAAAATTGTGTAAATACACTGGCAGATCTAGAAGAAAATACGATCTGAGAACCTTTAGCAAAATAAAGGAGCTCGAAACTCAGTTTCAGTGGAATTATAGTGACCATTACACTCTGATTTGAATTTTTGTCTCATAGAGACTAGAATGTACACTAAATGACCATTGTTTATTTTGCACATTTTTCAAATTCTAGGTAATGACTAATCCTCAGATTTCATAGTCTTTTCCTGTTCTGTGGGGATGTGTGCAAGTGAGATTCCCTGCCTTTAACAGTGGTGCCAAAAGAACAAAATTATTCAACAAAATTATTTAACAAATACATGTAGGAACCAGGCAAAATTTGTTTGAACCTTCATGCTTTGCTACTTTTTTTGTCTGCAGGCATTATTAATTAATTAATTTATTTATTTATTTATTTATTTATTTATTTATTTATTTATTTATTTATTTATTTATTTATTTATTTATTTATTTATTTATTTATTTATTTTTTATTTATTTATTTATTTATTTATTTGTTTATTTATTTATTTAAAATTCATTTATTCAGTCATTCATGCATTTATTTATTTATGCTTGATTGATTGATTGATATATTTGTTTATTTATTCATTTATTTATTTACTTATTTATTTCCTTATTTATTATTCCATTCTGTTTTATTTACAGATATGTTTATTGTTTAATTTGTTTGTGATGGGGGAGCATTCTCTGAATGCAAACAAATGCAAACAGATGTCTGAATTTAATTTCATTTACATATTTTGGGAGTTTTGTATCACTGAGATGAGCAAATGAATAACAATAAAAATTAAGTCGGTTTTCATAATATTCACAGCAGGTCTAGATAATGCTAGTTGATTACTGTCATTACTATCCAAATGAGATCGTAAAAGGAATACACTTCAACTGTATCAATGGCATGGAATTACTCATCACAGCGAATCAAAGAAAAAAACAGAAAAGAAGAAAAGATCCATAAATTTCAATACATGATGATTTACGGCAATGATCTACTACACTAACATAAATTGTGCTTATGCGTGCATTTTCCCCCTTTTGGGGTTACATACATGTACAGGGTAGCAGAATCTATTGGACTTTGAACATATATCAAAAAGTAAATTTGTGTGGTTCATATCACGGACCTATGCCAAGTTTTTTGGGGTCAATGACTTTCTGGCTGCAACTGTTGCATAGCAATATGGGCATTTTGGGTGCCCCCTCCCCTCCCCAAAAAAAACAAAAACAAAAACAAAACAAAAAAAAATCTTGCACCTAACACTATTGTTAGGTACAGTAGCAGTATAATCTTGATCAAAGTAACTTTTTATATTTCATCAATCTTTGTTAATTGATACATCAGCAGGCCTCGACAAAAATATTTTTCTTTGCCTGCCCAGTTGGGCACTTGAATTGTAGATTCAAGTGCCTGACAGCAAAATCCAAAAGCCCAAAATTTTCTAATATATATCCCAGTGAAAGAGAAGAATTTTTCCACCATATATCCCAGTGAGATCATTTTTTATTTAGGTAAGAATGGAATACAGTATCGGTGTCATCGCTTGATGAATTGTCAAACAGATTGCATTGTGCAATGATCGATCGAGATACAAGTTGTTTTGGTCACTCCATCATTGCAAAAAAAGCACTGCCCAATTGGGCAGGTACTTTTTTTAC
>JZLH01S0039765.1:2885-14417 GCA_001188425.1 Eucidaris tribuloides
ATAATGAAGATAAGACTTTAGACTTCAAAACAAGTTGGAAAACTGAAAATCATAAGTTCCAACCAATTTTGACTTTAGACACGATTTTCTCAGCTCGGACATCTCCGACTTGTGTCTCATTTTGTCGTGGCGGGTCACATGTATGTTGGTTACAATTAGCCATTACTTTACAAAATTCAGATATTTCCAAACAACCTTTATGCATTTAGAAGGTCTGTAAAATGTACTTCAACTTTGCTGTAGTACATTTTTCCTAAAAACGTTGTTGTGCAAAGTTATTGCTAGTTGAAGTCAGTGAGGTATTTCCTTTCCCGATACTGAGCGCTCTTTGAAATAAACTCCGCACGCACGGGATTCAGGGTCCCGCGCACAAAGGGTTAATGAGTTTAAAACTTTTATGTGGAAGTTTAGAATACCCCCCCCCCCCCCGGTGCTTCATATAAAGTTAATAGAAACTGAAATTGAACAGAAAATGACGAAGGAGAATAATTTGAAAATTGTGGATGGATGATGGACACCAGACGAAGGATGCCGGACAATGGACAACAGATCACGCCACAGCATAACCTCATCTGGCAAATGTCCAACATTTGCTCCAGCGACAGTTGATCCGACGATTATTTCCTGCACTAACCCTCACTCAGCACTAACCATGACGGTTAACCCAGTTGTGAACTGGAAACCCAATGACAATTACCCTAACTTAAACCCTTTGTCTTCTGAGATATTGTCAACGACGCATCTATCACCGGAGCAAATGTTGGATCACCTACTGTATCTGGCCCATTCCAGCCTGAAGAGCTAACAAGAGCCCCAGGGGGCATGACGCTCACCTGAGGTTTCGGAAACTCTCTATGGTACCCATAGAAAAAAACATAAATTATGCATATAGTTTTGGCCCTTGCAGCCTGATACCAACGTAGCCAAATGAACCAGTTGTAAAACTTTGCATCCCCTTGCCATATAGCTGATTTTGCCAAGTTGAATTAAATTCTAACACCCGTTTTCATAAAAACAAGGCACGCCCTAGTATCTTAACATTTGACCTTTCACCTTTGATCTACTTATGTGATCTTGACCACAGTTTAACATTGACATCACTATACATGTAGCATCTACCATCCAAGTTAGTCACGAATGGGCCAATACATGTACCAACCAAAGAAGAAACTTGCAGGTATATTATCATTTGACTTCATTTGACCTTTGATCTACATATGTGACCTTTGACCCCCAAGTAACATTGAGGTCCCTGTTACACATCTACCACCCAAGTTTGGTTACAAATGGGCTTGTGGTTAGAAAGTTACCTAGTTTGGGCCCTTATGGGCCCTGCCCCCCCCCCCGGGCCCCCAGGGGAGCCTGGTGTACCATTCCAAGAACCCTCTATCCTCTCCCACTGAGGATGATTCCCACCAAGTTTGGTCTAAATCCATTGATGTGAATGTGAATTATTCCCATAGGGCCCTACCCCCAAACTTTTACCCTCCTTAGGCGCCAAACGGGGCCACCCTGGGCATTGTCATGAGGAAAATTAATTGAGCACATTTAGAGGTATCTACACATAAAGTGGCTTAACTAAACTATTTCTGGATCTAGAGAAGAAGAAGTTTGAAAACTACCTACTTTTGGCCCTTTAGGGCCCCGCCCCTGGGCCCCCAGGGGGCCAGGTGTACCATTTGAGCACCCTTGAATCCCCACCTCCTAAGGATCATTCCTGCCAAGTTTGGGCCAAATCCAATCATGCATTTTGAAGAAGAAGCTGAAAATGTGTAAAAGTATACGCACGACGCACGACGGACGACGGACAAAAAGCAATTGCAATAGCTCACTTGAGCCTTTGGCTCAGGTGAGCTAAAAACCTGTTGAAATAGTCTGACTGGCAGACCAGATTAGCACAGAGACATCATCACCATTCAGGAAGCCATCTCCTAATAAAGTTTTTGTCTCACATACACAGCAACTGGCTAAACGTCAAAAGTGCTCAGTGTGTTAAGTGCGTAGGCCCTACAAAGTAAACATTTCTTTATCACTGTCATGTCAATTTTGACCTTACTGAATACTGATCATCAGCATGGCTACTGAAAATGCACTAAATACATTTAATTTCTAAAAAAAATTTTGGACGGTAAAATGCATTTTTTTCTTTTTCTTGTGAACAAGTAACATCTAAAACAAAAATATGATTTACACGCACTAATTAAAAATGGATCGACATCATTAGTTTTGGTAAAAAGCAGCCTTCATTGCATAAAACCAACTTGCAATCATATTCAGATCTTTTAATCACTTGGAGAAAAAAAAAAATAATTCAAAGAACAGACATACAAACATACCCAACAGCATCACCGTGCCATCACCATCAGCATTAGAATAAACGTATGGAATCCTGGTGATAAGGAAAAAGAAAGAATACAAGACAATTAAATTATGCTGATTATCTGTGTATCTGATCAAGATAATATACTTGTAATCGTAGTTCTGAGGAAAGAAAAACACATGACTGAGCGCTCAGCACTCTCTCCTAGCGCATATAAATAAATGTTTTGAAAGAAAGATGAAAAATACAGTACCACTTCTTGAATATAATTGATGACAAAAAAATGGTATAGAAATCATGACATGAACTCCACAAAACGTGATATGGACAGTAGAGAAATGTGCTAAAATGACAAACGTCACGTATATTACAAACAGCCGCTTATAGGAACTGCAAGTGATGCGAAAAGATACACATGGCAAATAGCGTGAGATACATAATGGCACGTATGTACGTTCATGAGAAATGAAATTTACGAGATTTGAACCAGCGTCGTTCACACAATACAGGACAATGTGTATAAACAAATGGTCGAAAGATAATTATGACAAATGGCTCTCATATGAAGCATCAAAAGTTAATTCATTCAGATTGAAAACTTAAGCATGTTGCTCTGCCAAGTATGTTGAAATAGATTATGAAGACCCTTAGCGTGAATTTTTACTACAGAATGATTTGATTTAATCCATATTTTCAAACGCAAGTTTTAAAACTGCTACTTTACAAAAAGCCCTACCGGGAGAGGGTATCCCCCCTCCACCACACGTATCCCCCCACCCCCGCCCGCCGGTTCACTTCGCTCCAGTCACCGAAGATCTCACAACTGTCACATAAAATATCCCCATTGCCCCCCCCAAAAAAAAAACAACAACACTAAAGAATAGTTCCGGCGTTGCATGGCCCACCATACGCCAAAAGCTACAAGGTGAGTTACTCGCATATTCTGGCATAGTAAAGAGGTAAGTAAAAAAAACACACGTGCAAAAGGATAACGAAGTAAAAGGACACTCTTAAAATGGTACAGTCGGTGAAGTGGCATGTTGGGGATGACAGATGTAAAATAACTTGACATTACGAAGAGAACATGATTCTTCATTTGTTACAGTGGGTTAGAATAACAAGATTAGACCATAAGAAAAATAGCGACAAAATTGAAAGGAAAAGCCCGGGAAATAACGAAAATAAAAAACAAAATAGAAAAAATCAACTAAAAAGCTGAACTCACACCCCTGGAATGAACAAGCGGGTAACTAAGAGTGAAGAATATGACACGTGAACAATGACATGTAGATATAATGTTAGACCTACATGTAGTCCTAGAGAGAGGTCTTACAATTATCATCATTACTATTATTATAATTACGATTATTAATATATTTATATATACTGAATATTGTTATTATTATTATACGGAAAAAATGCTTCCAATGCATCCTTTTTGCAAAACTGTGTACATAACGTTAAAAGTTAGATGACGTGAAGCCAAAAAAAACTTCAATCCAATCATAGTAACGTTAAAGCGCAAGTTCAGTTTTGGCATTATTTGAAAGCTTTATGCCCAAAGGTCATATCCAACCAATAATAGATTCTAAATGTCTTTCATTTTTTTTTTAAATCAATAATTGAAAAATCTCGGGGGCAGTGTTGGGTACGAGACAGTTTCAGCAGAGACGAGACGAGACCGAGACAATTAGCGTTCAAGACCAAAACGAGACCGAGACACTTACCTCTGAGATCGAGTCGAGACCGAAACACTGATGCCCGAGACAGCAAACGAGACTCTACTTATTTCTAGGCAATGCACATACTTTCTTCCATATTCCCACCCACCTGATTGCAATTATATAGTTTTAAGTTCATTCCTGATATCATTCTTAGTGTCATCATCATCATCATTTCATAATCATGGAAGATGGGAGTGGGCTTGGGGGGGGGGGATGCGCCTGGCGGGGACCATTGCCTGATGTGAATGTGTCATTGTATCAAGTAAGTAACCTACGTCGGGGTGGAGGCTGAAAAGTAAAGACCAAAGTTTTCCATGTCGTGGATTTTCCATGGAAATCACAGAATTTGAGGTACTTCAAGAGCAAAAATGCAAAAATCATGGCCGAAAATTCCACCCAAGGTAAAATTTATAAATTTTTATTGAATAAAACTATTGTCTAAACTTATTCACCCAAAAGATGCTTGATAAAGCCAAAAAAAAGTAATGCGTTACTTGTAAATATGTCCGCAAACCCCCCATGAGCCTAGTAAGCTTGAAGTTATTTGTGATTTTTACGGAGAAAAACATAATTTGATATTTGTAAAACGGAGAAAAAATGGAATTTGACATTTGTAAAACAGAAAATATCCGCATTGTAAAGGGAGAGGTTAGGAGGAACTGCATCCACATTGTAAAATAGGGGGTAAAGGGCACTGGTACCTTAACCCCCTCAGCCCCCCCCCAACACACACACACATACACACACAGCTGACAGGCAAACACAGACATACACTCAAGATGTTTTGCACAGTTTACAAAATTAATTTTGTGGCGGAGGTGACCTTATATTTTTATATATTTTCTTCTTCTTCTTCTTCTTTGACACAAAGCTCATGAATAAACAAACCCCAGGGGGCTCTGTCATTACAAGGTGTACACTATGGGCATGTTAAAAAAAACCCACATATTAAAGGTTTGTTTTTCACGGCCGGGCAATGGATGTGCGTACTGTGAAAAGGGTATCAAAATCATGAAAAAGTGTATACTTTTAACAGAAGGTTTTCTTTTGAAAGGGTACATGTATCTTTACAGACGTATTTACTTGTTTAAGGTAAAAAAGGTTTACTTTAAAAGGGTATCTTTTCAGACTTGAATACTTATTTACGGTAACAGAAGATTTACTTTAATTAAAAGGGTAATCTTTTCAGACTTGAATACTTGTTAAAGGAGACATTTATAGAAAAACCATAAATACGATGATATACATATCTACAGATAGCTTATAAGCCATACAATGAGCTTGAATGTCATTTAAGCAATATTACTCTCAAAAAGAAACATTAGCGTGAAAACACACCCGACTCTCAGGCCCGAATTTGTCGTCGCGCTCGTCTGAAAACGGCTTCAACTGTGACGTCACAGATGGTCGTTGGACTTGCCGAGCAACTTCAGGGTACATAACTACCCACACAGTATTAGCTGGAAAGACACCTGACCTCTGTGTTATCTTAACTTCCTTTGCCCTTCAGGTAAATGAAAATTAGGCCTAGTCATAACATCGTTTGCATTTTACATCTGCGATTATCCTCCATCTTATATTCTAAGAAATGTTCTTGTTGTGACAGTAAAATCGCCTGAAAAGTAAAGGGAAAAGGACCGACCTCCAAGGTTCTACCGGTTGGTAATATCTGTTTCTGGATCGGTGTCTTCCAGTCATCGGGCAATTTGCACTTTGACAGACGGAGATCTTACTTCTCCCCCATGAAAAGAGTAGTGGGCGTAATAATTACTTGCTTAAGTTAAATCATTATGAATAACATTACTAATAAAAATAGAAACTTTATCAATTTAGACGGTTGAAATCATCGATGCGATTCTTGCTGGGGTTGACGAATTCATACGCAGTAAGCGGTTGCGTAGTAAGTGCGCTTTTGGGCTGGAGATTTGCTGACTCGCTGCTGCGTACGGGCTGGCCGCCAAAGCGGCTGGGCAGACGCGCAGGCCTAGTTTACTAATCTGATCCTCAGCTGCCTGGGATTTACATTACTCTGCGCAGAGAGAGGAGTTATGCAGATCTGAATACGCAGTCACAAAAGCCAACACAAAACTAGTTAAACTTTAACTTATACGTGCAGTTTGAGAGAATTACTATCTATTCTCTGAACATTTATCGTGATTTGAGATCAGCCTATGGCTGAAGATGGAGCGACCATCACAACAAATTGACGAAATTTAAACATCAGGGAAGTACATACTACTCGTGCCAGCAAGTTGACAAGAACAGACAAACCAAAAACAAAATCGAAACACAAACGCTGCAGTAATGCCAGTATTCTATGTTAAATTTAGACTTAGTTTGACATATTAAATGGAAAAAAGGAAAACTTCAGACTTTGTCATGTAAACAAAATCCTACCTGCAGACATGATGAACAGACTAATACTGTTTTTTTGTTAAACTCAACGAACTCTATAATTCAGGGTTTTTCACGGTTAATTTACGTACACAGATCTCGCACACACCGCGAGTAAAAACGATCTTTATTTTTTCGTTCGAATGTCCATTTCGTTACCACCATGCATTACATGATGACATCAAGGATATGTTTCAGCAAGAGGAGGACAAAAATTTATGTAGATATTGACAATTCAGGCGATATTAAGGCATTTAGAGAGTATGGAGCTGACAGAGACTCTATAAACGTTGTCGTTAAACGCAGTTCGTCGCACGAGCTGGCAAGCAGAATACCCGGGTTGTGACGCTCACACAAATGCCCTTTTCTGTAGGCGTTTCGGAGTTGGGAGAGTGTCAATTTATGATTTTTATTTCATAAAACCCGAAGCTGACACAATTTTATGTATGTTAGCTGCATGAAATGTTTAAATAAACTCATTTAATTATACAGTCAGCTAAATTTACTGGCTTTTATTTCTATGATATCAATTTAAGGTCATTCAACAGAAGGTTTACTTCAAAACGGTATCTTTTCAGACTTAAATACTTGTTTAGGGTATTCTGAGATCAACAGATTACTTGTTTAGAGTCCATTTTGAAAGTCCATCACGCGTATGGTGTACACCTTATAGTGAGTTTTCTGTGTAAGTTTGGTACATGTACCTTTGTTCACTAAAAGTGACAAATCTACATGTACATGCTGTATTTCAAGGTATCCAACTCTCTATTCTTGGTACTCCAATCCTAAGTTTAAATCATTAAAGTGCATTTTATGCTGTAGGCTGGGCAGAAAGCAGTGAGAATCTGAGAGTGACTCGTCAACATTGAGCTGCTTTTTAGTGTCTTGTTGATATCTCGGCCTACGAGACCGAGACAATTCCTGTCGAGACCGAGAACTAGACTGAGACAATAGCGTCCGAGACCGAGACGAGACACGAGACACACAAACACTGTCTCGAGACACCCAACACTGCTCGGGTTGGGGGATGGGGACCATCGAGATTTTCGACTACATTTTACAGTATAGCATCCAAAGCGTTAAAAAGGTGTTAAGTAATCTGAATTATTCCTCTGCTGAGGTATAATTCAGATTACCTTAACACCTCACTAAGGCTTTGGATTCTATAGTACTCGCCCCCCCCCCGAGATTTTTCAATACTTAAAAAAAAAAAAAGACATTCAGAATCTGTGATGGTGTGATATGAACGTTGGGCATAACGCTTTCAAATAACAAAAATATGCCAAAACTAAACTTGTGCTTTAAAGGTAAATGATATGATTGTGGGTAGTCCTCAACTTAGAAGTAAAAACTATTCTAGAATCAAGTAAACTATGCAAGGATTCTACTGTGAAAATTTTGTAGTCTAAAGTTGACTCATTTTGAAATAATGTCCTTCAGTATGGTGGTGGAGGAGAGTAGGAGGGTTGGGTTAGAGGGAGGAGGATGCGCCGAATAGAGTAAAGTGGAGGGAGGGGGTGAGGGTGATTTCTGTGAGTGCCAGGTAAATCCGGCCACCCCCGTAGTCGGGGACGGGGACTAAACCGGATTTAAAACCTGGATTGCTACTACTACTAGTATGCCTTGTAACAGACAAATTTGTAGTGTAGCCTTCTATGGGGAATAAATCTGTCGTGCCCCGATAAAATTAAACTTCTGGCCTGTTCATGCTTGATTCTCCTTAAGTAAACAAACTCAAGACAAATCCTTCCAGCCAGGAGATCCACTCCAGCTTGTGTATGTTTGATTTATCTTTCAACCAGTTTGGTTCTCAAGGCATTTTTTATTTCTCAAAATCATGTCACTGAGCTTTAATTATCAAGAAAAGCATGCTTCAAAGATAATGTTCAACCTTTCAAACGTGCTGACATGTGCGACAGACGACTCAAAAACTTCATTAACAACATTGTTAGCATGCAGTTAAATGTAGAACGTAACCCCTATTAACTAGACCTAAAAATCAGTCTATTTTGGGCTGGGATGTGTTCCACTGAGACTACATCTGGCTTAACAGCCAATTGCAAAGTATTTTTGTCAGCTATTTTATCCCTTTTCTACATTTTCATATATCAAAATAGTTTCATATATCCAAAATGAGTAATAGCGTTATTGATGTCACAATTCAAGAAATTCATATTATTTACAAAAAATTAAACTTGCCTTTTGTACAGTTATTCTATATTTTGCGGTAAAATCGGCTACATAAGCTTCTAAGTCCAATATTTATGCATATTTACTTTTAACTGCAAAATATTCTGTAATTTTACCCCTTGTTTATATTTACATATATCAAAACAGTTTTATTTATCCAATATTAAGTTATTGTTTATTGTTATCATAAATAAAAACTAAATGGGCCTTTTGCGCAATTGTCCTGTATTTTAAAGTATATATGTGTAAAATTGGCTACATAAGCTTGTAAGTCCAATATATATGCTGATTGCAAAATTATTTGTCAGTTATTTAATCCCTTGTCTATGTTTTTATACATCAAAATTTGTAATTGTTTAAATGATATCATTTCAAGAATTTGTGATTTTTTTAAATTTATAATAAATTAATTAAATACTATTTTTTTTCGTAGTTTTGCAATTAGTTGGTGATATTCAATACTACATTAAATGTTGGAAGTGTATATATACCCCGCAGCGGGTAACAAGCAACTTTTTTTTCATTCGGGACCCCTATGCCAGTAGCCAATCAGAAAGAGTTTTACATGTGCCTAGACCATAGGGCGGACTCAATTAAATCGCTGTGACGGCGCAAGGAGAGATCGCCGCTATTACCGTGGATGGCAGCTTTGCTTTATGATTGCACAGTAACCGATAGAGTCTTGTGAATTGATTGAGCAAAAATGCAAAATTTGTGCGTTGCAACTGGTTGCTTTAACCATTGACTCACGGAACGTTGCACCATCTTTCATAGGTAAGTTCCCATATTAATTTCAGTGAACCTAAAGATCATGAAAGTTGTTTTAGAGGCATATTATGAACCCGCTTTCTAGCACTGGGCGTCTCGCTAGCTCAGCGGCTAGTTAGCGGCTGTACGCGCTGCGCTCTCGGGCTGAGTTCCCGTGTTGCTTCGTCCGGGCCCAGGTCACTCCCGTCACTCACGGGAGTGGTAGCTGTACGATTCCGATACAAGGCCAAAAATTACAATTTTTTAAATTAGATATATTAAATATTTTCAGCTTTAATGGGTAAATCCATCTTACTTTGTCAGTTCGGGTGTGAAAGTTTGGTACAAAAAGTCAAAACAGTATTCTAACGTTAGTCGTTAGTTAAGTTTTGGGGATTTTTGTTTTATTTGAAAGCTTTATGCCCAAAGGTTATACCAATAACCGATTCTGAATTTCTTTCATTTCTTTTTTTAATTAATGAAATATCTCGGGGGATTGGGGGGAGGCGTACCCCGAGATTTTGGGGTACCCCTGACTTTCGGCTATATTTTACAGCATAGCCATAACATCCAAAGGGTTAATAAGGTTAATAACTCGGATAACCTTTGGATGCCATAATGTAAAATATAGTCAAAATTTGAAAATATTTCGGGTATCTCCCCCCCCCGAGATTTTTCATTAATTTAGTAATTAATATAAAAAAACCGAAAGAAATTCAGAATCTGTTATTGGTGTGAAAAGACCTTTGCTCAAATAAAACAAAAATCCCCAAAACTAATCTTGGGCTCTAAACATTAGTTTCTTTAATAAAAAAAAAAATCTTAAACTTTTAGGTGCCAGATTTTTGAACCCTTTCCTATGCCTTCACACATGAATGAACATCTACCGAGTGGAGAATACAGACAGGTGTAAGGGTAATATAGCATCTATTGTACTATACACCCCTTACTTGTGTGGTTGGCCCGGGTCCAGCCAGAATATCGCCAGCAGCGAGAGCCGAGCAGTGTCAATGAAAGAGTCGGTGATCAGATTTTTCATGACCATGCAACAGTTAAGAGAATATATCATGATCATGATACAGTAATAATGTCCAAGTATATGACATTTATGAATATCAAATATAGTTCTACATGATGTAACTTAGAGCTTAATTCTAAATACCTAACTGCCTAACGTAACATATCTGAGGTGTTTGATTCAATGCTCTTTTGTCATGTTTATGATCAGATCCAACTGTTTTATGATCTATTTTTTTTCATTGCAGGATCAGGATTCAGGATAATTGATGGAGATGGACCAAGCCCATATTGCAATTGATTAGAGGGTGGACTCTGTTAGCCATGGCATTACATGATTTTAACAGAGCGGTCATCATCATTGCTGATATATCTCGATCTGCCTCATGGAAAAAGACATCAGTATTCATCTTTTCGTACAGAATACTATGGATTACAAATACTTCGAGCATATGTAGTCCTAAACAAAATATAATTTTATCAAAATCCTTAGAAAAGTTAAAAAATTTGTATGGCAAATATCTACCAAATTATTCTACCAATACATGTATTGATAAAAGAACATAAGTGCAGAAGAGAAAAATCTTGCGTTGCGCTTTCATTTGGTGTGTGTGTTTTTAACATGCATGATGTGAAATAGTGTGATGCAATTGGACCTTTGAAGTATAAATGAAGAATCATAAAATTGAAGGATTGAGCATATTCTGCCCTTTTACTTCTCTGATAGCACAGTTTACAATTTCAAGGTATAAAATTCAGTTAATTTTTAATCCACAATTGGAACAATGTCAGGAATTTAGAGGCAGTTTCAATTTTGCAATCACACTACTGAACTTTCTTTTATTTAACATGTTTAAGGGACTTCGGTAGATATGATGTTTTGGAAAAGTTATTGCTTTGCTTGACTAAATGTGTTATTTTTAGAAAATAATTGCATGCTTATTGCAGGGGCGGTGTCAGGGTAAACTCTTAGGCGAGGGGCGGAAATCTGTTTGGAAAAGTTTTGTGGCCAAAATTTGCGGCCAAATAATCATCCGAAAAGGCCTTAGTGAAAATTTACGTGGGCGGTGGTCGGGGGATTTATTTTCGGAAAACACCAAACCCCATTATTTTTATTTCTACTTTGAAAAAATACGGGAG
>JZLH01S0039766.1:0-12714 GCA_001188425.1 Eucidaris tribuloides
GGGTTTCATTCCCCTTTAAATGACTAGAGGGAGATGAAACACTCAACGATAGGACCACTGTAAGCCCAGATGAAATAGAATCGCGACTGAGACAGTATTTGGAAGATACATATTTCTATTATAAACTGATAAAAGTGGTATTTATCAATAAACTCATGGAACACCAATGGGCTCATCCATTTCCCCAGTTGTGGCAATATCTATCCAGCACATTTGGAAGAAAGGATTTCCTCTGAAGCTCCACACCCCCGTCGGTTATGGTAGAGATATATGTTGAAGATACTTTTGTAATCATCGAAGACAACTTTATTGATAGTTTCACAGACTTCATAAAGAACATTGACCAGTGTATCCAATTCACAGATGAAAGAGAATCAGACAGATCTTCCTGGATATACAAAGGTTCGTGTGAAAGATGACGTTTCACTGTCTACCACAATGTACAAAAAAAAAACACACACACTGATTCGTACTTAAAGGTATTGGCTAACATTTACCACAGTTAAAAAAATCTCAGCTACATGATTCCCCATGCTACCATTGTCTTTGATAAGGTCTAAAAATGACGCCCTGAAAAAAAAAATGTATTTCAAAATGATTATTTAGTGCTTTAAAAAAGTGAAAATCGTAAGTTGATCGGATTCACCTGCCCATTTTCTCCCATAGACTTACTGTGTGTACACCTACGCTATTTCAACTCGCCCCGAGTTTTAATTGTTTATTCATGTATAACTTGCCATTAGCAGTGTAACTTTCCGAACTTGTTTTATTCTAGGGTGTGTATTTGTCCATATGAACACTATTATGTAGTTCAGATATCAAAATTTGACAATTTTTTAAATTGAAGCTCCACGATGTTAGCCTATCACTTTAAATTTTGAATCAAATCATCCGCTTAGCACAAAAGTTGGAGTTGCAAGATAACTCTACCTGAGAGCACACAATGCGACATCAAACAATGATGAACTAAAACCTGAACTTAAACGCATTGATAGAGCATTATCAGAATGTTATCCGGCTTGGACTCAAATAAGGGCAAGGACAGCATTAAAGCTAAGCAAGCTAAACACCCCCCCCCCCAAAAAAAAGAAAAAAGAACTGCAATAATCAGAGAGTTGTACTGTGTTTTAAGTCCATCGCATTCCGGTTAAAATGTGCTTTCTACAACTGGGATATTAATGTTGCATTCAGAAGCCCACATACTTTTAGGAAAAAAACAAACTAGATCATCCCAAAGATAAATCATCAGTATAAGACATAAAACAGGTATTATGTACAGGATATCGCGTGCAGATTGTGAGAGCACATTGGCAAGACAGGAGGATCCTTTAAGACAGTTTGAAGGAACATAAAAGAGCATTTAGACTCAATAATCCCAGTCTTTCAGCCATTGGGGAACATGCTTTTGAAACTGGGCACAAAATTGATTGGGATAATGCACACATACTCGACTTTAAAACAAACTTTTGGCCCAGGAAGGTTATGGAGGCCATATGGATTAAAAACACCAAACCAGCACTAAATAGGGACTCTGGATATACTTTGTTTCCGATTTATGCTCCAGTGACTTCCAAACGACAGACCTCAAGTATCAACGGGGAACCATTTCACTTCGTTTGAAAAAGTCCACGGGTGGTGGACGAAAAGTTTGTCAGCTAAATAGTACAAGGTTGGTAGATGCTTTAAATTTTCTTCTTCTATGATTCACTCCAACCGATGAAAGTTTTCTGTATTATCATGCTTTAAACGGTTTTCGAAGCATACTTTATCTCAGCAATATGTTCATTGCCTGCTATCTTATGTCTTTTGACACATGTGTGGATTACACAACAATGCCTTTCGTGGATGCTTACACATCATGAATAATGATGAGCCTATGTTTCTGTTCGCTGTGTACGATTATGGAGCGTTCATGCGGAGCACTTGTGTTTCTTGACAGATACAGCTATTATTCACGAGTTAAACGAAGTTATTGTACAAAGTTATGAAGATATTTCGTGGTTTATTTTACTCTGTAAAATCAAATGGGTCACAATAATCATATAAAAAATCACTATTATGCAAGACCCTAAAAACTTACCAACTACTGTTGGGTAAAGAAATGATTTTACATACAAGTATAGATAACGTAAGCCATGTGTTCATTCCCTGCCATTTTCTTTCTGACGACACTGGGTTGAATGACGTCATAATCATTTGCATGGATTTGTGCACATCATGAATGACCCAATGTCTTTGATCGGTGTGTTCGAATCGTGTGAGCGTGGCGCTTGTGTTTCTTGACATATACAATTATTCTTCATGAGTTAAACTCTGTAAATTCCAGTGGGCCGTAATCATCACTTACAAGTTCACTATTATGCAATACGTAATAATAACTGTTGGGTAAAGATATGCTTTTGGAAGTGCACTTTATATAAGCAATGTGTTTATTGCCTGTGTTCTTGTGTCTGTTGACTCATGCTTGGATGACATAACAATGCATTTCATGGATGCGTTGCACATCATGAATATTGATGAGCCAATGTTTTTGTTCGTTGTTTCCAATTGTGTGTGCGCATCGTTTATTTTTTACCCATTTTACCCAACCTAACAGATTTTTTGTACATAACTAGGAAGGGATATCTTGATTGATTTACTCTGTAAATTCCAATAGGCTACAATCATCAAATACAAGTTCACTATCATGCAAGACGCTAACCACGTGCCAATGACTGTTGGGTAAAGAAATTATTTTACAAGCATACATGACGTAGGCCCTGTGTTGATTCCCTGCCTACTTATGTCTGTTGACTTTTGTGAAGATCGCGTCAGAACCTTTTCATGGATGCGCGCACATCATGAATATTAATGCCATAATGTCTTTGTTCGCTGTGCTCGAATCGTGTGAGTGTGGCGCTCGTATTTGTACATAGTTACAGATTTTAAACAAGTTAAAAGTTCTTTTTTTTTTATTTGCATTAATGAAAAGAGATCACTTCATCTATTTTACTCTATTAATTACAAGAAACCATAATCATCAAATGTAAGTTCACGACCACCCCGACACCAAGAAATCATTTCTAAATCCGGCAGGCAAAGACAAGCTTTTCAAAACTTACTGACAACAATGCCCTTCATAGATGCGTGCATATCATGAATATTGATGAGCCAGTGTCTTTGCCAGTTCACTAACATCCAAGAGGACAAGACATGCTTATAACTGTTGAGCAAAGAAAAGTTATTCGAAGCGTACATAAAGTAAGCCATGTGTTGATTCCCTGCCATCTTATCTCTGTTGATACCTGGGAGGATTACGTCACAATCAATTTTATGGATGCGTACACATCATGAATATTCAGTAGCCAATGTTTTCCTTGCCTGTTGTCGGATTGTGTGGGCATGGCGTTCGTATTTCAAGGCAGTTGCAGATTTGTTTAGAGGAATTTTGTACATTACCATAAGGAGATCTCTTGATTTTGTTTACTCTGTTAATTACAAGAAGCCACAATCATCAAACACAAGTTCACGGCCATCAGAGACCGAAAAATGTGCTTATAACTGTTAGGTAAAGTGAACATTTTATTATATTATTGTACATAACTATGAAAATATTTCGTAGTATATTTTACTCTGTAAAATCCAATGAGCCCCAAACATCAAATTCAAGTTCACTATTATTTAGACGCTAACAACGTGCTAATAACTGTTGACAAGACATGCTTTTCGAAATGTACTTCATATAAGTAATGTCTTTATTGCCTGTTATCTTCTGTCTAGTGACTCATGGTTGGATTACGTAAGAATGCATTTCATGGTTGCGTGCACATCATGAATATTAATGACCTGTGTTTTCGTTCACTGTGTTCGATATTGTGTGTGCAGCGTTTATGTTTCTGGATATACGCAGGTATTTCACACAACTTGACGGATTAATTGTGCATAGCTATAAAGGATCCCTTCATTTATTTTGCTCTGTAAATTTCAGTAGGCTACGATCATCAAAAACAAGTGCACTAACATCCAAGACTGGCAAAATACATTAATAATTCTTCGACAAAAAGAACATTTCACCAGCTTATATTCGTACGCGATGTTGTTAATTCCGTGTCATCTTCTGTCTGACGACACATGGGTGGGTGACGTCACAATCATTTTAATGGATGACCCAATGTCTTTGTTCGCTGAGTTCGAATCGTGTGATCGTGTTTCTTGATAGATAGTTATTTACTGAGATAGCGAGCCGGATTAAACACAAAGAATGGGGGGCAGCTTCTGTTCAAGAACAACATTGCCCCCACCCCCCCCCCAATACATTGTGCTTATTCTGTCCTCGCTATTTGTGCAGTTTTCATTCACAAGTTAATTGGAGAAACGGAGTTATTGTACTTACACAATCATCAAATACAAGTTCAACATTTCTTGACCTTTAAACAATGTTAAACTGTGATTTTGAAGCTTTCAACGTATTTACAAAATGATGTGATTATGATAGGATATGATGCGTGTGGTTATGCGATATGATAATAAAGTGATAACATGATATGACATGATGTGAAGTAATAAGATTTGATATGATATGATATGATATGATATGATATAATATGATATGATATGATAAGATTTTATATATGATATGAGATGATATGATATGATATGATATATGATATGATTTGATATGATACATGATATATGATATATATGATATGATATATGATATGATATGATATGATATGATATGACATGATGCGATATGATATGATATGAAATAATTTGATACGAAATGTATGTATGTATGTATGTATGTATGTATGTATGTATGTATGTATATGTATGAGCGGCATGATAGGACCTAGTTTATGACATATGGTAAATGGTTTGATACTATTTAATTTGATTCGATATGACAAATAATGTGAATTGTCCATGTTTTAATTTGCTAATTGATTGTTATCTTTTTTATAATATTGCAATTTTTTGTTACATGTTTATATATTGTATTAATCGTATATCCAGGTAGGCCTACGCCGACCTCCAAACCTGCATAGCGGATGAGGAAAAATAAAAAAAAGTTAACAATACTTCAGTCAAACACGTTGAAAGTCAACTAAATAGGCCTCAATACGTCTGATCATGTCGTAATTTATTAATCCGATAAGGGGATGACACAATAGCAGAATTTTTTTTCTGTATGTGTGTTTAGAGACAAATCGGGTTATTTTTGCTGTGTGTATGTGTGTTTTTGAGAGTGTATTTGTGTGTGTGTTTGTGTGTGTATGTCTGTCTGTCTGTCTGTCTGAGCATGGAGCTACATGGTTTAAGTGTCTGAGTGTCCCTACTTGTGTGTGTCTGAGTGTCAGTGTCAGTGTGTGTGTGTGTGTGTGTGTGTGTGTGTGTGTGTGACTGTGTGTGTGTTGTCTGAGAGTATGAACGTGTGTGTGTGTGTGTTTGTCTGAGAGTATGAACGTGTGTGTGTGTGTGTGTTTGTCTGAGAGTATGAACGTGTGTGTGTGTGTGTGTGTCTGTCTGTCTGCCTGAGTGTCCATGTGTGTGTGTTTGTGCACGCTCAGTCCCCTTTATTCTGTTTTCAATAACGTATCATTCACCTCAAAGGAAAATAAACGACAACACAGCAGAAAGCTGTCTGTAAACACCTGCTACAGCTCGTTAACTGTTCCATACAATTCACAATTATCAATTCCCTCCTACCGCTTAATCACTCTGGTAAAACTAGCTATTGGACGGCAAATGTAAAATATTCAAGAGAACCCCAAATAAAGCAAACGAATATTGCTCAGCCAAAAATGATCAATCTGTTCGAGAAAGATAGTTCATTGTGTACGTAAAGTATCACGGGTCCGAGGCACGATTGAACCATAGAAGAAAACAATTTCATTGCTTTTAATAAGTACGGAATAATTTCCAATTACATAAATGTACAGAATTAATGTATATATTCACACTATAAACAAACAATCGTCAGGAAACAATTTTATTTCATTCTATCGATCTGTGTATCTGTATACGGTATACATATAGATGTACATACATAAATACATAGATTTGTATTTTAAAGGTAAGTGGCCTGTCAAAAATGATGATTATTGTCATCTCGATAACCAATATACTTCTCGGTAATTTTTGGACAGTGAAGCATGAAACAGAGGGTAGAAATATCCCTTTAAGTTGTTTCTCGTCATCACCTTTGCAATCGTCATCACCTTTGCAACAACAACAAATGAAAAGTTGTAAAGTAAATTGGTATCATAGTTTAAATGGCAATCTTAAAGGAAGGAAGTGTCCCATAATCAAAATAGGCTATTGCGTAAATATACATCTTTCTTGTACGTGTACGTTTTGTGTATGTGTGTGTGTTTGTCTGTGTCTGTCTGTGTGCTTGTGTGTGTACACGCCCATATAAAAATATACAGAAATACATTGCGAATAGGCATACTCACTCGCATTAAACCGTACTAATAGTGTGTGTGTGTGTGTGTGTGTGTGTGTGTGTGTGTGTGTGTGTGTGTGTGTGTGTGTGTTTTATTCATGTTCAAGAATGATGACTCCCGTGTTTGTATGCAGAACACGTATGCTATGGTGTACGAAAAAATACATAATTAATGCGCCTGAATTGAAAAAAAAAGAAAGTCTCAAGCATATTCCGTTTTAGCTTTCACTGAAATTTCCTTGAATTTCCTGTACATCCTCTTCAATCCCCTGATCGTATATACTTGATAATACACTCAATTTCTCTTGCAGATTTTCTCAACAAACGTTGCCCCTAACAACCAATGCAGTCTGCCCTCGAGGCATGGTTAGAAGATTTACCCGACATCTCATCCACCGTTTGCTAAAACAGAAAAATGGGAAACGAAAGACAATTCTGAGCAAGAGAAATGCTAACCATTCCATAAACCCATTCCTACCTGATTCATTCTGATTCATCTTCATCATTTTATCATCATCATCACCATCACCACCATCATCATCATCATAGTCATCATAATCATTGTCATAATCATCACCATCATCAACATCATCTTCATCATAGTCATCATAATCATTATCACAATCATCACCATAATCATCATTGTATCATCATCGTCGTCCTCCTCCTCCTCCTTCTCCTCCTCCTCCTCCTCATCATCATCATCATCATCACCACCACCATTATCATCATTATATCATCATCGTCTCAACATCTTTATTATTTAACGGAAGAATGGACATTTCTGTTGAATCGTAAAGTCACTTCATTAAAGGAATGTATTGAAATGTATAATTGTACTAACACAACAGGTCGCGCTGCTAGGATTCGACAGCTATAGTTTGTTTCACGTATTCAGTTCAGATAAGTGATTCGCCAATAAAGTTTCAAATAATTGATCATTAAGTGCAGAGAAAGGGGTTTGTGGAAAAAGATTTCAGTTCAGTATTGTTCTGTGTCTGAAAAAAAGCGAAATATGCTGTCTCCCTGTGCACCAATAATACTGGTGCAGTGGTACGTGCTATTTCTTCATGTCGTAAGAACACAAAAGTGGTGAGACGAACCGTTTCGCATGCTATACCGTTACATCATCGCGCATTCTACTATACGTGAAGGAGTGAAAATTATGTAATATGAGTTAAGCTTTGGATGATGTATGAAAAGCTTATGGGAATAATTTGCTTTCGTGTCAGGCATATCAAAGTATAACCATGACTGAAGACTTTTTAAACTCATTGGAGACGACTTGATTTCGATATAACACGCATTTTCCGTAGAACCCAGCCATAGATACCTCTTACTTAGTCTCCAACGGGTTCAATTCTCTCTGTACTTTCAACTCGTGGTGGAATTTAAAAAAAGGGTGATTTGAGTACAAATACCGAGCTTTAATATACTTCGAGTGAATCGTATTTAAAAATACACGTATAATCTCCTGCATAAAGCAAACACGAGGTAAAAATTAAGAAATTATATGTTTCACCGTTAAACATGTTAAAAAGAATACTTCTCCGAATGACACTCGATATTGGCATAAACCTGTTTGCAGTCATCGAATATGCACACTGCGATTGTGTAGAAATTCAATGCGGAGCCAGTAATGGCAATGCAATGGTACAGAAAGAATAAAGTCAGCGTGTACACACTTCCTCGTTGTTATTCTATTTCTTGGAGAAAATTATATGCCGTAAGCAATGCAATTAGTCTCCGACTCCGGCACAATCATAACTGCATATTTTAAAGGTATCCTTCCTCATCTACCCAGCTTCGTTCGAGACTGACTGTGGAATTTAACACTTTGTGTGCCACTGCTGATGGAGCACCGTTTCGCCGAGGAGACAATCATATTGATACATCTAATTCCAAATTTGAGGGCTACTGAATTGACCATAAATGGCATTTTTGTAAAAAAAAAAAAAACCTTCTTTCATATACACTCATGCTCATAATAATGGAATACTTTGCCATTTTTCCGTGAACGGTACATCTGGGATTAATATTTGCTCACCCCAGGTGAAACAATTATAATCTAAGTATTTCAGGAATGCTGAGCATTTTGTAGCGTCCGACTCGACGCTAAAACCTGTGTTTATAAATGGCGGTATTGTTGTTGTTGTTGAGTCACGTGGTGGTTACGCGCGTTATTACACTTGAATATTAGACAATTCTGATGTTAATTCAATGATTAATGACATTAGATCGAAATTTATCAGTTTTTTGTGTTGTTCTTTTAAAATAAATTTAATTAAATACTTTTTAATGATTTTTTTGTGGATTTAAAAAAAATAGATAAATAATTGTTATTGCACTCAAACGTATTCTAGTTTTTACTTTAGTCATCTCATGAAATCCAAAAATTGCTTCACGTACTGCGTTTTTGTGAAATTAACACATGTCTTGAAAATTTTGGACGATTATAGGAGAAAGAACTTAAGTATCAACAAAATATTCCATAAGTATGCGCATGAGTGTATAAATCATCTTTATTTCTTGCCTCTTGCAAAATTATATAAGCAGTACAAACAATAGTACCCAGGTCCACTGAAACCTTTGGAATATAAAACAACATCCAAGATGACAAGAGGCAGGGTATACATATGCAAACAAAGAACACATAAATAACGACACTAGGTACACAAAAAAAATCACGATACATAAAGAGACATACAGTATAACAGAAAATAATAATAGTATTTTATGAATGTAGATTATTATAATAGTTGTATGAATATTACGAACGTTTTGAGATTACTGACTTAAGTTACCATGATTTGAATAGATTTTAGATTATTATCATATTGGAATAAATGCTTAAATGATATAGTAATATTTGATATTATTATATAATACAAATATTTCTCATATAGCTCTATTTATGATTATATTATATATTATATAAATTGACTTAATAAATATGTTATAAGTGTTCAAGTTTCTTTGGGTACATCATTACAATGACATGTCTATGAATTTTGAAAATTTGTTTGATATGACGATGAACGTCTATTTTCATTTGATTAATAGGGGAAAGATAGTCTACGGGTGTTTATTCATGAGGACTCGTTTTTAGCACACAAAAATGCTGTAGCTTGAAGTGACAGCAAGCCTGCCAACCTGGTTTGTTATACGCTTTGATTTCCTCCCCATCTTCATCATCATTGAGAGAAGTGACTTCAATCTGGTTTTGTTTTCTTTTGATATGTAGCCTCTTGACCCATTTTCTAGATAAATCATTTGGCACTTGTAGCCTTGTGTTATTATATCATTCACCAAGTAAATATATAATAAAGACCTGTGTTAATTTTTTGAGAACAATGTCTTGCTGTCTCTAGCTAACAAGCCTGTTTTTCCCCAGTAGCCAAAGTGTTAAGAGTGAAGTTTGCCAACGTATGTACATAATTGGATATTGTCGGTTAAACTACGGAGAAATGAATATTTGTTTTTTCCTCTGGAAGGATGTTGTGTCGTTGCGTTTTATTCTGACCGTGAAGATGATCATGAAGATGCTTGAAATCATTATTGAAACGCGTGACTAAAAGAATATCTAATCTCTTATAGAAGTACATTATAAAAATGAATGAATACATGAATACGAATTAACATTAAATAGTCATAATTGACGACGATCAGAGAAATAATTCAACGATTTATTTATGTGACACTACTTAAAATATGTTCGTACAGAACACCAACTGCCAATCTGCACTTATTGTTATTTCCTTTGTTTGTGTGTATCATTTTAATTAAAATTAATTCAGCACTTTCGTCCCGTCATATGTATGACGCCTTGTTTTAAAGGGAAAAAAATGCATATCTCAATTGACTTTAACCTCATCTTTACTGACACTGCATGCAGATCAACAACAGAATATTCAAAAGGGTATCAAGTGTACATACACGCAAATGCTAGTGTGATATGTGTAATGTAAAACGTCTGACCAGTTGGTCAAAAAGCTGATCTCCTGTCCATTTTTCATGCTACATAAATAACAATCCAAAATAATTCCAAATGGGGAAATATTATGATTTTTTTCAGACGTCTTGAATTGCATCGGTACTATTTTGTTTTTAATACGTTCTAGTACATTGTCGGTGCAACAGTTATATGTATTATAAATGGTACCTGCGCTAATTATGCACCAAGTAACAGTTCCATAAATCGTGCATCCGAGGAGAAAATATGCGCAGGGGTGACGCATACGTGACTACTCATGAATATTCAGATTTCTATCAAACGTACAAGGCGTTGTGAGTTGTCATTGTCCGTATATTATATACAGTTACCTGGAAATCGATAACTTGCAGTGCACGCACGCTGTTAATGTATCGCTATTCAATCGTATCATCACACATCTAGGGGAAATGGCGGGAAACTGAGCATTTAAGAGATGGCTTCAACATCTTCCTAATGGAGGATGTACATTGTCCATTGATGATTAATAACCGGTAATATAAAGCTGAACAGAAAGTGCCTCCTTCCCCACCCCTAAAGGGAGAGAAAGAAAGAGGGGGAACGGGCAAGGAGAATGGTCAGTACAGTGTGTCTCAAAAATAATTGTGCAAGTCAAAAGCGCCCTCTTTGGTAATGATAAGAACATTTCGGTGACGTCATGCTTACTGTACATCACCATCAAGGTCATAGTCTTAGCTTTCAAATGCCGTTTGTTCTGTTCAGTTTGCTTGTTTTAATCCTGAGATACGTTCAATTTAGCACGAAAAGGTAAAATCACAAATGGGCCACTTTTATTACAGTCATTAATAGCATCAGGCCCTCTTCCCGTAAAAGTGACACGATTGTGATTCCACCGTTTTGTTCTTTTCAAGATATCTCGAGATCAAAACAAGCAAATTGAATAAAACAAACAGCATCTTGAAGCTAAGACGTTGCCTTTAATGTTGCAATAAACATGTGTCACAGCAGTATTTTGTAAATGTCAAAGAGGGCGCTTTGCACTTGAACAATTTTTTGAGATGTTTTGCAGCATGTCTCAAAAAATTCTGCAAGTGAAAAGCGCCCTCTTCGGCAATTAGACAATAGTCTGGTGACATGATGCTTATATCAACTTCAAGAGCAAAGTCTTAGCTTTCAAATACCATTTGTTTTGTTAAATTTGCTTGTTTTAATCTCGAGATATAATGTAAAAAACAGAAGGGTGGAATCACAATTGTGTCAATTTTACAAGGGATTTTAGTAAAAGTGGCACAATTGCAATTTTACCCTTTCTTATTTAAATTAATATATCTCAAGATTAAGACAAGCGAATTGAACCAAACTAACGGTATTTGAAAGCTAAGACTATGCTCTTCACGATGATGTTAACATCATGTCACGAGAGTATTTTCTAATTGCCAAAGAGGGCGGTTTTCACTTGCACAATTTTTGTTGAGACACACTGTATAAAGCTGAACAGAAAGTGCCTCCTCCCCCACCCCTGAAGAGAGAGAAGGAAAGAGGGTGAACGGGCAAGGAGAATGGTCAGTATATGTATGCAAACCCGAAAATGTAAAAAAAAAAAAATAATACACATTAATGAATCCGACATGACTTTTCGAACTGCACACCTTTGTTTTAAACGCCAGTAAAAACACGAGCACGAGGATTCAAAATGAAAGCATTGATATGCAGACACGCCTTATGAAGTTCAAGCGATGTCCACCTGTTGAATGTGGGTTAAAAAATAAACACCATTTTGACAACTTCTTTTACATCTTACAACCAAACAATCTCAATGAATATAAAAAGATGATTAAATGTTGATAAAAACATGACTATACAATGAAGCAAGCAAAGCTCTGTGACAATGTATGCGTAATATTAAGGTGAAACATAATAGCACTTACTGATTTGGGGTGACCTATTCTATGTTCGAGATGCATTCTTACTTGTAAATGAGTATTTAGCTAGCTCCTAAGCTACAATGTATTAATTTGCAGTTTTATTATATTTAGTGTATTTGTGATGTCGTTTATGTTGTTTTGATGTGCAACAAAATCTTATATTTACATGTTATAATATCACAGTATAACATGAATTTTACATTTGGTACAGAAGGTCTCCTGTACACTTTATTGTTGTTGTTTTCATTTCATACAAAATGATTTTTATCTTGCTTTGTAGAATATTTGATGAAAGTAAAATACCATTCCAACCTCTAAAAACAACAAATATCATCACCTTGTGGAGGAATCAGAAAATTTTATGAAACCTTTCAAATTCATTAACAAAGTATGCAATTAGAACAATGATC
>JZLH01S0039789.1:0-12992 GCA_001188425.1 Eucidaris tribuloides
CTCTTTACTCGATTATTGTAATAACGAACCTGTCCCATACATATGAATAGTGACCGCTCTCCCTCTTTTAATAATAGCGACCCTAATTTATGATTATGAATACGACCGTCTTTCCATCGATTATGCATAGCGACGCCTCTTACTTCGATTAGAATAGGCGACCCTCTTTTAAGGATTATGAGCATCAACGAAACCTTCCCCATAGCATTAAGTGACATAGGCGACCGCTTTTCTTTGATTATGAAATATGCGCCACCCTCTTACTCTTGATTATGAAAGCTGACCCTTTTTATCGACATTATGAAATAACCGACCGCTCTTGCCTTCGTATTATGGAACTAGGCGACCCTCTTTCTTTGCATTATAAATAGCGACCCTCTTACTCGATATCGAATAGCGACCCGCTTTTATTGATTGAATTACGACCTTTCCCATACATTAGGATAGTGAGACCCTTCTTCCATCTTTATGAATAGCGACCCTCTATCTTTATTGCATTTATTGAATAGCGGACCGCTCCTTTTTGATGATTATGATAACCGGACCCTGTCCCATACATTATGAACTACGCGAACCCCTCTTCTTTGATTTCATGAAGTCGGCGACGCTCTCTATTTGATCTATCGACTCAGCGACCGGCCTCTTCTTTCGATTATCGCAACGCGACCCTTGTCTCCAATTAACTAGCGACGCGCCGCTTAGTCTCCGAGCTTATGAACTAGCGAATACACTCCGCTCTTGTATTTGCCTTATGAATAGGCGACCGCTCCTTATCTTGAGATTATGCACTCAGCGACCCCTCTTCTTATTGACTTATGCCATACGCGACCTCTCTTTCTTCCGCCCATACTGCACTCCAGCGCCCGCCTCTTCATTCCGACCTTAACTGAATAACGAAGCGACACCCTTCCATTGATTTATGAATACCGACCCCCCGCGTCATCTCCCCCTGAGGTTATGACCTAGCGACCCTCTTCTTGTGATTATGACTATGCGACCCTTTTCTCCATTATACTTCAGCCGACCTCGTCTATTCGCATTAGAATCGAACCTCTTATTCTGACTTATCGAATCCGCCGCACCCTCTCTTCTTGCCCATTAGACCCTAGCGACCCTTTTCTTTCCGATTATGAATACCACGCACCTCCTCTTCCCCTGATTATCAATACGACTCCCTCTTTGTGTGACTGACCTTATGAATAGGACCGACCCTTCCCCATACATTATGCATCGCCGAACCTCTTATTTGATTACTATACCGCGGACCCCTCTGTTTGATTATGACTAGCGACCCTTTTCTTGGATTCATGAATACGGACCCGCTTTTTCTCATCTACTCATGACTAGCGGACCACTCGTCTTTTCGATCTGAAAGTGGGAGCCGACCCCTTTTCTTCCCCAAGTTCTGACTAGCGACCCCTCTACTCGGATTCATGAAGCCGACCAGCCTCCCCCCTATTTGAATTATGCTAGCGACCCTCCCTCCTCCTTTGATTATGAACTTATGCCGATACCTCGTGTAGTTCCAGTTATGACTAGCCAGACCCTCTTCCTCCAGCACTTCATTGACTCAGCCGACCCTCATTCTTGCGCATTATCGAAATGACGCGCACGCCTCTCTCGATTATCGAATACGCCGCCACCCCTCTTCCTGACTTCTGAATAGGCGCGACCCCTTCTTGTCTCCCATTCAGACTACCGCACCCGCACACTTTCTCGGATTATAATAACGACCTTATCGGATATATGACCCTTGTGTGAATGATCCGGAACGCTTCTTCTCATTAGAATAGCCGACCCTCTTCTTTGATTATGAGTAAGTGCGCCATTAATGATCTAACCAACGCCCAATTTGGTATTATGAATAGCGACCTTTATGTACTTATATGTATAGTGACCGCTTATGACTTATTATGAATAGCGGTCCCTTATAGTTTATGACCCTTCTCTTCGACTCATGAATAGCGACCCTCTTTTTATATTATGAGTGCAATCCTATGAATAATGTCCTTATAAGTCTTTATGCATAATGAACCCTACTTCTTCCCCTTACTGAATCAGCCCAGACCCTCTCACGTATACGTCGAAATGACACGTTATGAATAAGGCCCTTAGAAAACAACTGGCTCCTTCATGACAGATCGGTCCTAATCGAACTAGCGACACTGATCCCTTACTTTGAACCAGCGGTAGCAGAGCAAATATTACAAATACACTTATCAAAATCAAACAATTTGCGAAGAAATTCCTCCTCCAAACTCATCAACCACGGGGCATACCATTTGAATTCAGTGTCACCAGTGGCGTAACTACGGGGGCACGTGCCCCCCCCCCCCTCTCCCCCCAATCGGCCAGCAAGAAAAAAAAAACGAAGGAAAAAAAAAGAAAAGGAAAGAAAAAAGAAACTGAGGCGAACTAGAAATTGTGCTTATAGTGCACCTTCTGAAATAGACATTCAGCGAAATTGTTTATTTTATTGTTATTTGTTCTGGTTCTGGTTCTGGTTCTAGTCATGAAATGTATAAACTCCGCTGGATGTAACATGCAGGTGCAAGTCGACTGAACAAATTGTAATATTAATTTTGAGAGTAAACACGTTCTTTTGAACCTATTGAAAGTGGTAGTATAGGTTTGTGTATCAATGTGGATATTCAGGCGTTCCCATATTATTCATCGTGTTAGACTGAGAATATCCCCCCCCCCTCCCGTGGAATCATTTTCCCCTTCAAAATCTGTCGCTCGTAGAAGTGCTTCTATCATTAACCAGTGATAGCGCAGGCAATATTTCAGATACACCTATCAAAATCAAACAATTTTGTGCAGATTTTTTTCCTCCAAAATTCATCACCCACGTGGCACACCTTTTGCGTGTGCGCCATTCTGCATTTAACCGGAGGGCCGAACCCCAAAAAGTGGCTTAGTTTTTTAGTTCGTTTCACCGTCTGTACAAACTAAGTAGACCATGTTTATTTTCAAGCTTAAAGTATATTAAACAATATTCGAGAGGTCTACCTCAAAAAATTTGTTGCGAACACCTCCAAATCCAAGATGGCGTCCAAAATGGCCGCCCTTTTGATGAAATTTTATTTTTTTAGGATAAAATTTGTTTGAAATATCCAATTCCCATAAATGAGGTGTCAATTTGAAGAAAATTAAATTTCCTACAATTTGATACCACACGTTATAGGTTTCAGGGTGATTTTCATAATGATTTTGGGTAAAAAACCTTGTTTTTTGACATTTTTTCCTAAAAATCGAAAATATCAAAAATGCATATTTTCTCATAAATCAGAAAGTCATCCACAAATTAATGCCATACTTTCCCAGATTTTGTCCAAATATATGACCAACATGTTGTGTAAATTACAAGTTGATTTTTGTTTTTAATCAAAAGTTATTAAGCCACAAACTTGACAACGTCGTAGTTACTATGGGAAGATTTTTGCCAGTACATATGTAATGTGCACGTATTTCCACAGACTACATGTGTTAAGGCTGTGTATATGGAGTCCTTGTATTGTCGCAAAACCAAGTGATCAAAACCTTTCATTTTTTATCATAAAATTGAAAGTTTAAGAATATCCTGTTGTCATGGTAACTGTAGCTATAATGTAGCTAATGTTGTCATGGCAACCACATATGAAATATGCAATATGGAGCCATAGGCGCAGCCAGGATTCTTCAAAGGGGATGTTCATCCGCGGCCAAATCATGTCTGTTCACGGCCAAATTATGAAGCGAGAAGCCAAAAGTGTTTGTTGGGGGGGGGGTCGATGGGAATTTTTACAGCCAAATCATGTCCATACACAGCCAAATTGCACAGCAAAAAAAAAAACCAAAAAGACAACAACAACAAAAGTAGTCAAAAAAAATTTCCTGACCAAATCATATCCGATCATAGCCAACATTTTGAAAATTGCGCCGTTCTTATTACCCTGAACCATAGGCTATAATATTACATCTGTAACGGCTAAAAGGGGTTGAAAACACCCCTTTTATAAAAAAAAGGGGGGTGTTTGGGGGTGTTAACACCACCTTTTGCAAAACGGGGGTGTTTGACCACTCCAAAATACCCCTACGGTGTATGAAGCTGTATGTGGGGGATAGTGATGTTTAAAGGCTGTGCTTTTTATTTGCACACCAAACCGTTGTCGCTCTGATTTGTCTGATCCAACTAAACAAAGTTACATGAAATATAGTTCTCAAAATTTGGGATCAATATAAATGATAAACTATTTGAAATTTCGTTGTTGTTCAAGTTGTATTTAGTAATGATATTCTAGGTTTCATCATCAAGCAACTATACCTTGCCAATACCATAACAGCTTCCTGATTCTTATAGTTTTCTCCAACTATGAAAAGGCTAATTTGGCTAGTGCACTTCTCATTTTAATCTCACTTACACATCTGGAGTAATCTAAGAATGGAGACTCAGTTACTAGTACTTAATTGTTACATCTACCCTGTGCTAATTCATACAAGTGAAGCATGGTCAATAACATCAGACATGCGAAAGCGTTTGAGGAGTTGTGAAATGTGGTTCTTCAGACATGATTCCATGGACGGACAGCCTCTAGGTTCTAAGAAGAGCTGGAGTGGAGAGAAAGTTGATTGTGCCGATAAGAACAAGAAAAGACAGTCTGGAAAATCTAGCATTGATAGCAAAATCTAGGTAAAGAAGGGTACAGGAAGGAAAGGGGAACATTAAATTGGATGACCGGTCTGAATGCATAGATTCCAGAGAGTGGTGCCGGGTAGCCCGATAGAGATTTGTGGCACACCATGATCGCTTAGGTCTCTGCATACGTTACAGTAAGAGAGGGAGAGAGAATCTAAATTAGGTTTTAGAAATTCATGCACTGGATCATAGCTTTCAACGATTGATTTTGATATTTATAGGGTCCAAGTGAGGCAATGATAGCTTAGCAATTGTGAAACTGTACTGTTGTAACATTTTGACCGACCTAATAAGCTTTGATCAGCAAGAATACAGTTTTCACTAAGTAATACACATATTTCTAGGTCTGAAAGCCAAACGACTTGAACGGCTGTGCAAAATTTCTATTCAATGAGTTCCAATTGCCTGCCTGAATAATTGATCTCTAGCTGACAAGAAATATTGGTGATTTTAAGTTAAGCATAGATTAGATAAGACCTTCACTTCTAAAGTTGGAAAAGGTTACTATAGGTGACTGAAGTCTCTTGATACATCTGAAAGAAGCAATTATAAATCACTTTATACACCCTCACATGTTATCTTTAAACTTAAGCATTAAAGAAATAAGACTCCAAAGTTATCCAGGCCCAAATACTGGCTACAGAGCCATTACTGGAATCGTTTAACCAACCAGAGTAGTAGATCTAATATGCTATTCTGCATTTGCTCCTCCACAAATTAAGGGGTTTTTTTCCAGTAAGGAAAAGGTAAAGCAAGAAACTGACACACTTCATCCACTTATCAAGCAAGGAGGGGAGAAGATGCTCAAGTATACTTTCACTCAAAAATGACAGCCCTCATCACAAAAGAATGTCTATGAGACCAACCTCCTTGATAATGCACAATACAAATCCGCCCTCCTCTCAAGGCATCTGTCCCACCAGGCTCCAGGAGGACATGGCCTTTCTGGTTTTGTCTGAACCACCTGAGATCGAAGACTGGATATTGAGGGGTCTTCATGCAAAAATAAGGATATAAGAACGGACCAAAATGGGAATTATTGTATACTTATTCCCTTTATAGCTTTTAGCATTGATGATGGTTTTGCAAAGAACGTAAAATATTGCAAATTTGATACTAATTGCCTTTCTTTTTCAAGATAGCAAGAGTACTTTGCGTCCAAATTGTAAAAATCCTGAGGTGGTGATGTACTGTAGTCATTCGGAGTAGTAATTTTCTGTGCCTGAAAAGCTGTTGTATGACTTTGACCTAGTGCTCAGGTAATATGGGCAGTTATGTAAGTCTGTGAGCATCTTGTATCATTGCCTGGGGCAAAATAATTGGTGACATTTGTCAGATTTCTTCAGGAAGTTTGTGACTGATATATTATCTTCTGAGAGAGACATTTACTGCCTGGTCCCAGTGCATTCATAATTGTGCTGGGTTTTCTTCAGCAACCACTCTTGTTCAGCTTTTTTGTGAAAGCTTCACTGGTTTCTACTTCAAAATCCCGCCATTGTTGAGAGCCAAGGATTAATCCTGGATTAAGTCACACACAATGGCCTCTGGAACTCGTCATACAAAGAGTCTGGTGAAAGAGGCGTTACTTGACGAGGAGGTGCTTTCTGTCATCAAAGAGACCATTCACCAGGCTTTGGACATCAAATTCCAGCAACTTATCGAAAGGCTTGACAAGCAAGATGGTGCGCATATTTGATATACAGCGGAGAGTTGACAGCCTTGAAAAAGAATACAGAATCTGAAAAGAAACTAGAATCTTCTGAGGACGAAACAAGCGCTCAGAAAAACGGATCAACGACCAGGAGCAATATTCCAGAAGGAATAGTGTACGTCTTTTTGGAATACCTGAAAACCAAAATGAGAACACAACAAAAGTAGTTTGTGAAATAGCAAAAAATCATCTAGGAGTCGATCTTCAGCCAGCTGACATCCGACGAGAAGCCATCGTGTGTAGCGTCGTACCGACACCAGCGAAGGATTGCCACGTAAGCACGAGCCATAATAGTAAAACTCACTTCATACCACAACGTCAAAAGTTGCTGCTAAACAGGAAAAAGCTAAAAGAGAATCGCACAGGAATCAGTATGTTGAGACTTGTCAAGCGCAAACCGGTCACTGCTGTGGAGCCTTCATGAATGTAAAAATCCTGAAAGCAAAATCCAATCAGCATGGTCCCATGATGGAGAGGATCATCGTGCTGATAAAAACTGCCACTGGAACTATGAAGAGACAGATAAACTCAAACACGACCTTCCTAGTTATGACGGTAAATCCACATAACTCTGTCATTTGATTAAATATGTAAAATTATGTATATAGTCATCACCATGTATGCTACATCTTATTGACATTTATATTGTTATGTTGCCCAGGTTCAATGAACTTTTTTTTCTTTTAATTTAGTATCCGTAATTTATATTTGATGTATCTTATTTATACGTGGTGGACTGCTTTAATGAGTGTGATTGTGTATGCTGTGTGTTTTTGACTTTGAATGTCTTTGTCTCGTGAATGTTTTCCCCTTTCAAAGTATCAATAATGAAGAGTTTTCTGATGTTCAATGTAATATTTCAAGCAATAGTAAATCATGTAAGACAACCTAGTACATCTGCATTATTTCAAAAATGATATTTATCCAAGCCGATGATGTAAAACGAATTAGACCCTGATGATAATTTTTATGCATTTTCAAATCCCATAGAATACTGGTTACCAGATAAATTTAATAAATGCCCCGATTTTTCAGATAGTAACACAAACAAAATTCAGCCTCCTCCATTTTAATTCCAGAAGTTTGTACAAAAATTTTGATTGCCATTAGTCAATTCATTACTCAAATCAATCTCAAATTTTCTATTTACGGTTTCAGTGAAACGTGGATCCACGATAAAACACCTTTATTATTTCACATGAATGACTATTCTTTTTATCAGCAGTGATAGACAAGGTAGAAAGGTGGAGGCGTTGCATTATTGATTCACAATTTGTTTTGATGTTAAAGTAAGAAATGATTTAATTTTGCCAAATAGTCTCTGCGAGTTTTTATTTACTTGAGATTATATTTCCAAATTTTAAAAAATGTAATTGTTGGAATTGTCTACAGAGATCCCAATACATCCATACAAGATTTCAATGATAATTTTATTCGATGTCTCGAAAAGCTTTCACTTGAAAATAAAATGTTTATCTTATGGGTGATTTAAAATAAATATGCTTAATTATGATACAGTTAATTGTATTAATGACTTTGTAAATATTATTTATAATTGAATTCATTCCGTCCCTGATAGACAAACCCACACGAATAACGACCGAATCAGCCACCCTGATTGACAATATCATATCTAATGTACATTCTTATCAAATACATTCTGGCATTTTTATAATAACTAACTGACATTTACCAATATTCCAATAACAAGCATGTCTTTAAAACACCCAACCCCCCACATACCAATCCATTCATATGTCAAACCGATCCCTCAGCTCTGAAATTCTTTTAAAAAGTGACTTGTCTATCATTGGATGGAATGAGTATTAGATGTCTGAAATAGATTGAAAGAGCATACAATGGCATTCCACTACGAATTTAAGGAAAGTAATATGATAAAAATTTTATTTGAGAAAGAGATAAGAAAAGATACACGTCCACGTAAACCTGGATAACTTGTTCTTTATGAAGATGTATTAGAAAAAAAAGATAAATATATAAAGATTTTGCGAAGAAAACAGAAGTGATCAAGGAAAAGAAACAATTTAAACCTATCGTAATAAATTAAACCGTCATTCTACGTAAAGGGCAAAGCAATACTCTTGAACTGTAAATTTGTTACAACAAAATAAGAACAACGCTATCTAAAGTGTGGAAAAACAATTGTTATATGATTCGATTGGTAAAATGCAAAGCAGAATTTTTTACCGTATGTTATTGTTTGTGAAAAAGTGACATAAGTTGACCTGACTCTCAAAATAATTGGCAGAAGAATTCAATCATTTTTTTCATCATATAGCTAAAAGCTAAAGACTGAATCTTACATTAACTTCTAACCAAAGATTTTTCTTCATTTCTTCCGCTCTGCATGTCAAAATTCAATATTTCTCAGCCCGACAAATAGATGAAATTCTTAAAGTTGTGATGCAGCTCAAAACCAAGCAAAGTACCGTTTTGACGTAGAGTCAATCAATTTATGGTCAAGCAAGTTATACAGCCTTATTTAAGCTCATTGTTACATTTATTTAATTTGTCAATCTCTTTCTGGCTATAGTTCCTAAAGAATATGAAAACGGGAAAATAGTTCCAGTATTTTAAGAAGGTGACCATCATTTATTTTCAAAATACAGACCCATTAACTTTACTCCCTTGTTTCTCTAAGATACCAAAAATTAAATTTATAAAAGGCTCTTATGTCAATTAATAGAAAGCAATTTGTTAAATAATTCTACAGTAATGGTTTCACAATAAATTCGTCTTGGCGACTTAGCATTATTGATCTTCATGATCATAATCCTTAATAATTTAACATAATTTAATCACTCAGTTGGCATATCCTTGACCTATCAAAAGCCTTTGATTGTAATTAATTCACAATATTCTTCTTTTTGCTAAATTAATTAATTTTTGGGTGTAGCGCCGGCATTGCATTTAAATTATGTTCATAATTATTTATGTGATCGCTTTCATATACGTCGTTTTATAATGATTCCATTTCTGAATATACGAGGGGTCGCAGTATGGAGTCCCCCAGGGCTCGCATACTGGGACCACTCTTAGTTTCTGATTTACATTAATGTCTTTGTCTGTTTCATCTTTTTGCTCATTTTATTCTTCTTTGCTGAATGACCGAATATTTGTTACTCGTCATAGTGACTTCGAATGTACTGTATTCGAAGAACAAATGAAGAATTAGTAAAGTTACAAGTTGGTTTTAATGATTAATGAATTAATAATTAATTTTGATAAAACATCTATTATGTAGCTTTAGTAAGGAACATAAACGCAATATTTACTGATTCAAAATGATATATGGACAAAACATATTTAACTGTAGTCGCTGCAATCAGTCCCAATTTTCTATGGTATATATTTAGACGATGCATTAATCCTTCAATAATTACCGGTATGTCTATTATTAACGAAAATCTCAAAAAATATTGGTATTGAGTTTGCAAATTACGTTCAAATTTTGCCTGAGAAAGACTTTTCATGAACTGTATAATTGCCATAATCTTGCCGTTATCTACAATTTGTCATATCTTTGGGCGAGTGGTTGGAATAAACTAAAATTGGAACCCTTTCATAAGTTGCAAAAGAAAGTACTGAGAATAATCACACATTCCCATACTCGAACTCATTTCACTGTCCCTTGTTCTTTCGTTTAAACACATTAAATATCTATGATTATACATAAATTTCAAACAGCAACGCTAATGTTTCGTTAGCAACTCATAATATCTGTTCCCATTAATATATCTCTAAAATGTTTACTGTCTAACAGATCTATTCCATGCACAATGACACTCGCTCACATGAACTAAATTTCATTATCCCAAGGTTCAAAACCCAGTCATTACTTATTTCTGTTCGCCACAGAGGTCCACGGGTCTGGGAAATGATATTCACAAAGATTTTAAGAACATGTAGTACTATTACACTCATTCAAAGCTAAATTGAAACATGATTAAATTAAGTCATACTCAAAGATTGACTCTTAATTTAATATTTCGCAGTAATGTATACCCAACGCCCTGCGCCCCCCCGTTGTGTTTGTGTGTTAAATGTAGGGTGTGTGGTGTGATTGTTTGCTGTGTGAGATAATTTATGCATTTTGGCATTTGAAGTAGTTTTAAGGGGGATAATGTCGCTAGTCATAAGGAGCCACTATTCATGAAGGACCATGTTTATAAGGGCCGCTATTCATACGTGTAATTTCCCTATACCTGAAGGTCGCTATTCATACAAGGGAAAATAGGTCATTTTTCATACTTATAAAGGACCATTATTCATAGGGATTGGCACTCATAATATAAAAAAGGGTCGCTATTTCATCAATCGAAGAAAAGGGTCATAAACTATAAGGACCGCTATCATATAAGTCATAAGGGTCAGCTATACATAATAAGTCATAAGGGTCGCTATTCATTAATACCAAATTGGGGTTATTATCAATAAGTGGTCACTACTCATAATCAAAAGATGAGGGTCGCTATTGCATAATAGGAGAAGCAGGGTCAGTATGTCCAAGGTCAATATGCCATAAGGGTCGTTATTCATTAATCGAGAAGAGGTCGGCTAGTCATCAATGGAAGAAGAGGGGTCGGCTATTCATAAAATCAAAGAAAGAGGGGTCGCTATTCATAATCAAAAGAAGAGGTCGCTATTCATAATCGAACGAAGAGGGTCCGCTATCAAATCGAAAAGAGGGGTCGCTAGTCATAATGGAATAAGAGGTTGCGCTATTCATAATCGAAATAAAAGGGTCGCGTAGTCTAATGTCAGAAAGGGTCGTTATTAATAATCGTAGCAAGAGGGTCGCTATTCAATAATCGAGTAAGAGGGTCCGCTATTATATGCAAAGACAAAGGGTCGTTATTCTATATCAGTAAAAGAGGGTCGCTCATTCCATAATCATTAAAAGTGGTCGCATTCATAATCGAAATAGAGGGCGCTATTCATTAATCGAAAAAAGAGGGTCGCTAGTCCATAATGGAAGAAGAGGGTCGTTATTCCATAATCGTAAAAAAAGAGGGTCGCTATTCAAATATGCGAGTAAGAGGGTCGCTATTCATCATGCAAAGAAAAGGGTCGTTATTCATAATCATGAAAGAGGGTCCGCTATTCATAATCGAGTGAAGACGGGTGCTTGTTCATAATCAAAGAAAGGTCGTTATTCATGAATCATAAAAAGAGGGTGGCTATTACATAATCGAAAAAGAGGTCGCTATTCAATAAATCAAATAAGAGGGTCGCTATTCATATCATAATAAAGAGGTCGCTATTCATAATCGAAATAGAGGGTCGCTACTTCATAATCGAAAAAGAGGGTCGCTAGTCAATATGGAAGAAGAAAGGGTCGTTTATTCATAATCGTAAAAGAGGGTCGCTATTCATAATCGAGTAAGAGGGTCGCTATTTCATAATAAGAAAAGGGTCGTATTCATAATCATAAAAGAGGTCGCTATTCATTAATCGAAAAAGAGGGTCGCTATTCATAATCAAATAAGAGGGTCGCTATTCATAATCATAAAAGAGGGTGCTATTCATATCGGGAATAGAGGGTCGCTAGTCATATCGAAAAAGAGAGGTCGCATAGTCCATAATGGAGAGAAAGAGGGTCGCTACGTCATAATTCAAATAAGAGGGTCGCTATTCATGATCAAAGAAGAGGGTCGCTATTACATAATTATGGGACAGGGTCGTTATTCATCAATCATCAAAAGAGGTCGCTATTTATAATCGAGTATAGGTCGCTATTCATAAATCAAGAAGAGGTCCGCTATTCATATCATGAAAAGAGGGTGCGGCATTCATAATCGAGTAAGAGGGTCGCTATTCATAATCAAAGAAAAGGGTAAGCTAGTCATTAATAGAAAGAAAGGAATTGCTGATTTTATAATGCGAGTAAGAGGGTCGCTATTCATAATCAAGGAGAAAGAGGTCCGCTAATTCATAATCATGAAAGAGGGTCGCGCTATTCATAATAAAGAAGAGGCGTCGCTATTCCATAATGTATGGGAAAGGGTTGTTTTTTCATAATCAAAATAGAGGGGGTGCGCTATTCCATTTAATCGAGGTAAGAGGGGTCGCTATTCATAATCAAAGAAAAGGGTCGTTATTCAAATAATCATAAAAAGAGGGGGTCGCTATTCATAATCAAAGAAAGGGTAGCTAGTCTAAATCAAATAAGAGGTCGCCTATTCATATCATAAACCGAGGGTGCGCTATTCATAATCAAAAGAAAAGGGTAGTAGTCCTGTAGACCGGTCCCATAGGCCATGTACAACCTGAAAAGTGTTGTTAAGGTACAAGTTTTTTGGTGATTGTGCTTCTAGAATGGGCTATTGAAGTATAAATTTAGCAATGGTTGTCCGAACCTTGACAACCTTGGGCAAACATTTTTATGGAGCGCCCTAATTAGCAATAATCAGCTAATTAGCATATGTACAAATGGAAATATAATTGTAAAATTTATCAGCAAGCCACAGAAATTCAATCCACACGGAATAAACAGAACTTTTTCAAGGGTTTTCTACGCCCGAGGAATCCATTTACGAAGATGGCTGACACTAGTTTTATTTTTGAGTATCCGCAAGTGCC
>JZLH01S0039790.1:0-15582 GCA_001188425.1 Eucidaris tribuloides
TGACATTGCCAATTAAATATACAACACGTTAATATCTTTTCAAATGACCATGATCACTTCCTGAGATCTAATATCAAATGTTACAAGAGCGGAAATTTGACGGAAGGAATGCGATTGTTTATCTTTTATTTAAAATGCAACAACCCTAATCTGAAAAAAATACTAAATAAATTCAGCTACAGTTTTAGTTTCCTTGAATTTAAGCAGATTTGTTTGTGTATCAATCTGACGTTGGCTATACGCTTACTACATATTTCTTTTCATTCGAAAACAATTTTGATAGTGGAATAATTCACATACAAAATGGAATATTGTCAGGATTTTTTTGTATTATTAGTTCGACAAATTCATCGTATCGACTTAAAGGGGAATGTCATGATTTAGAAGTGGTGCTCAATTTCGGACACAATGCCCCCAGAATCAAGTCAATCAGCGTCTGCTGTGGAAATTTCATAGTCATGTACATTTCCTCCTTGTTATACAATTATCAAAAATGCTGTGATGGTGTAAATTGGTTGTGAAGCTTTTTATGGGATCAATTTCTATCGGGGCCACAGAGTAACGCAATACTGATAAATTAATACTTGTTTATCCTCAAGTAAGCAAATTCAACGTGTTCAAGAGTAATCATTCCAGCCTGAATATACACTCTAATCAATACATATCTTGGTACATGCTTCAACTCATTTGGTTCTTGAGACGTTTTTGACATCTCCCAAACATGTCACTGCCATATGATTCATAAAATGTATTATTACTCAAAATACACGTGTAATATTCCACCAGTTATTATGTCGGAGTCATTGCCCAAAATGTTCACGTACATGAGTAGGGAGGATAGTAGTGTGGGATCTGTATTCAAGAACGACGACAGAATTTGATTTATACTATCATTCACGTGCATACAGTCAAAAATAAATCTACAAACATTTACAATTTTACAAGGATCATTGTTTTTCGAAAGGATGATATTTAGATTTGACAGTCATGGCTATATACGAAACATTTCATATGTTACTGAACTAGTATGTACGGTGTACATTGTTTGATTAACTTTTTTTCTTGTGGCAGGAGGCCGAAACTCTTTGATTTACAAACAAAATGTAGATTCTTTCCCTTATTACATGCTCACAATTCCGAAAGATGGCATTTGCCAACCATCATCAGTTTGCATCAGATGAAATGTGCACCAAGTTAAAATCTGACCCACATTCATTGATTAACCTCTGTGTTCACTTCCATACATCCATCTGTGTTTCACAGCTCATGTCTGTTGCCGCCAATTTCTATCCTATCCAGCACTAACTTGTCATTGCATGTTAAGACATTAAAGGTCCAGTCCAAACCATGTAGGCCCGTGCACTGTGCTGACTTCTGTTGGTGTCTAGTAGTATGTAGTCTGTACATCAGCAAGTCACTAAATACTTCATATGAAAATATAATGTCCTATTTTTGTGCACCCTGCTCCAGATCATCTTTATTCATACATGTATTCTGATTGTGACATCATCACCCTATAACATTGAGCTGAACATGAGATAAAGTTATGTAACTTACTCACGACTGTCACAGCATCACAATTTTTTTATGGAAAATGTTTCTGACAAAGCAACGACTGCATGCTCTGATTCAAACTGATACTGTGAGCAAACATGGTGCTGTTACAGTGAAGTCCTTTTATAACGAACACGGTTATAACGAAATTCCTGTAACAACGATGTAAAAATTCAGGTCCCAAAATTATATACATGTATATATGTGTTTACATACTTTAGCTGTTTGGTTATAACGAAAATTTTGATACAACGAAAGAAAATGACAACTGTAAATATGACCATACTTGTGTAATTTTAGTTTTTAATTTGAAATTAATGTGAATATGATTTTATTATAGTTAAAGTTTTGTTTGTGTGTATATTGTTATTTATATGTATTTGTTTTTTTATCGTGCAGGGCCCCTTGGAAGAGCAGGTTTTTTTTTTAACTGAAAGGGCTATCCCTGCTGAAATAAAACGGAAATAACTAACTTTGTTATAACAATGAATGGTAAGGTATATGACTTTGAATATTGTCCAGCTCAAATGTTGCAGAATGATGATGCCACAAACAGATTATGAATAAAGATGATCCGGAGGATTGTTTAGAGGTGTTTTGTTTCGGGGTTAGTGGTGTGCAGAAAATAATTAGGAAAGTTTTTAGAAATATACGATGCATCTTTTTATGAAGTATTTAGGCTAGTGCTTGTATGATGTCTAAAGACCTATTATAGACATCAACAGAAGTCAACATGCATTTGTGGACCTTTCAAGGTAGGGAATCTCATTTTGCAACCCTCCCATAACACAGCAAAACATCATTCATGCCCTTAGGTTATTTATAAAGGACTTGCCTGTGAAATTTGAAGATCAGAAATTATCTAGAACTTGAAAAATGCACAAAAAACAATAGTCGTGTATATAGTGTATATTCTAGGCACACTGTTCCATATCCATAGGTATATCAGACTGATTAGTTATGTAATACCAGACGGTTGTGCTGTTATGTGTCAGGCACTAAAAGGAATGCAGGGTTATCTACATAATTATACAAACCTATTACACTATGACACTGTCAATGGATGTAAAAGATGACCTACATGCACTGTCTGAAAATACTACTAGTAGTTTTGTCATGAGCAGGGTTGGGCTCAACTTTCTTCAATTACAATTACAATTACAATTACATTTACGTGCCTGCCAAAATTTTCATTTACAATTATTTCTCAATTAAATTACATTTTTTCCAATTACAAATACCAATTACTTTCAATTACAATTACAATTACAATTACTTTCTATATATTCAAACTATATGTACACGTATGGAGCTAGGTGATATTCTCATGTGTATATGTACCAATTTATTTTAAATGCATTTGAAAGCAAGACCAAGAGGAGGTTGTGCATGGGTCAAGAATAGTGGTGAGGTGTATAAGTGGGAGTACACAGGATCAGATTAATAGAATGAGTAATTGAAAGTAATTAAGAGTAATTATGCTCAATTACATTTTTTTCAATCACAATTACTTTCCTGTCAAAAATTGCAATTACAATTACAACTGCAATTACTCTAAAAAAAATGTAATTAATTACATAATTGCTCAATTACTCTGTAATCGAGCCCAACCCTGGTCACGAAAAACAAAAATCACATGGAAGTCAAACGTTTACTATAATTCCATTAAAACTGCGTTTCTAGCTCCTAAACTTTGCTGATTTTTTTATAGCATTTTCTTTGTAGTGTATTTGCACAATGTTAAATTGTAAGCGTGCAATAAAGACACATCAGACACCCGGCCTTTAAGACAACACTAGTATTTAGTTCAAGCGCGCCAGATATTCTGTACATGTGATTGTCTGAGTTAGGGGCCTTCAAGTCCTGGTAACCTTTACATGCACTACTTGTACTTGATATTTGTGCCGTGTAAATTTTAGCACGACCCGTCACCGGCGTACAAAAAGGGGGTCGGGGTCTGCAACCCGACCCCTTAATTTTTTTTTATTAATTACTTGCTTTAATTGTTTCTTGCGAGTGTTTTTATACTTACTGAAAGGAATGACAGGTACAACAATCTGTAATCGCTAGTTTGATATTGTTAGCATTCTGTTCACCACATTTTCGCCCCACCCCAATCCTAAGCATACGCCCCAATCATACGGATTGACAGAACTGGCCATGCCACTCAAATTGACCGTCAAACTTAGCTACACTGGTTTACAAAGAAAACAAGCTTCAGTGAGATGTGAGGATATCTAAATACGGATGTTGGCATTGTGAAACATTGAATAAATATATTTCTGTCAGGTCAGGGTTAGTTTTCATTTGACAGCAAATAGCCCAGTAAGATAACATTATAATATGAAGATAATGTGGACGTAAACTATGGCGCAAATACACACACAAACCATCTGAAGATAATGTGGACGTAAACTATGGCGCAAATACACACACAAACCATCACACACACACACACACACACACACACACACACACACACACACACACACACACACACACACACACACACACACACACACACACACACACACACACACACACACACACACACACACACACACACACACACACACACACACACACACACACACACACACACACACACACACACACACACACACACACACACACACACACACACACACACACACACACACACACACACACACACACACACATACACACACACACACACAATTACAGACATAGTGCCCAAAATGTATAAGTCAATCACCATATAAAAATCATTCCTCCCGATTTTGGTTTTTTTTTCTGTATGAATGCTTCACAGTCTTCTGAGAGAAGACCGTGAAGTCTTAGTGATACTGTTGAGTATCACTAATTTTATAGTAAATTAACAGAAACTTTATTCGCGCATTATATTCGATTCGATGATTACTATCATGTGCCTGGAGGGAAAACTAATGCGTGAAATCTCGATAAAAAAAATGTTCTTGATTATTTTTCACGCAGTCAAACGGGCTCAAACGAATGAGTTAAAATAAGTCACCCATTGCCCCAGGAAAAACACATTAAACTGGTTGGCATCAAGTTTAACGTTCAGATAAAAACATAGAAATAAAACGATATTGCTCAATAAGGTTCTCTTTAAATATATAGAATAGCTCTTGTAACTACACACAGAAAAATACAATAATTTCAATGCCCAAATATTTTGTTGGGTGCCACTCCACCCCACCCCAAACCACTATCGTCATATTTAAATTGACAATGGACCCAATGTGTTGGGGTCAACGGGTTGACTATGCCTCCGTTACTATTATAAAAAAATAATGAAAACGTACATTTTTTGGCCAAACACTAGGTTTTCATATACAATTCAGTTGCACAGGCACAAGTGTACTCTAAATGCACGCTCACAAGCTCTGGTTTATATTTGCCCTCAGACTGTTTGAGAAGCCAACACACCGTGAAGTTACGATTTCCACAAAAGTTTCAACGCACAATTGGAACCGGTGATTACTATTTTTACCTTTCTGGCACCATTTGAGTATCCATAGCATCGTATGGCGGCACCATGATTAAAGGCAAGGTTCACCCTGACATCAAGTTGGTTTTAATAAAAGCAGAACAATGAGAGAAACATAAACGTTTGGCGAAAATACACCAAAAAATAACAGAGTTATGGAAGTTTTAACTTTTAAATTTTTGACGTCACATACGATAATGCCACTACTTCGGTGTAAGAACTTAAACCCTTCCAATGTACGGATGAAAAACTTTACTTGCTATACATGTTCGTGAAATAGAAATCATTGAGGAAATGAAGTCAGGTAGTTCCTTCGTACCATTCAAGGTTATTGACATGACTGGGAGAAATTAAAAAAAAATGCCTTTAGAACCAAACTGGTTGAAAGATATATCAAAGATACACCAGCTGGATTGTATATCCTGGCTGGATTTGTCTTGAGTATCAAGCGTGAAAATACCAACAGTTTAATTCTCTCGAGGCCCGAAAAAACAGATCTCATAAAAAGCTACACGACAGATTTGTCTGTTACAAGGCATACTTATGGAAGTTATCTTAAAATGAGTCAACTTCCGACTACAATATTTTCACAGTAGAATCCCTGCATAGTTTACTTGATTCTAGAATAGTTCTACCCCAAGTTGAGGACTACCCCCACTCATGCCATTTACGTTCAAATCCCAATACTTAATTCAATCAAACCATAACTATACACGTTGCATACATGTATAACCAATAAAAAAATCATACAGACAAATTAATTTCATAACATATCTTGTGGCAACTTTCCAACGTTACCATTTAATTGTAACGAAATAAAATAACGTCACGTTGATCTACGTTGATAATCAACAAGATATCATCCGTTTTGAATTCTTGTCAACAGAGTTGTCATTGTGTCCCATTCACAATAAACTCTGGATTAGGTCGGGTACGCCCGCATAAATAATAGTATACGTTGTACACGTATTTTTACTACACTGGGGCATAGCTATCAACAGTGTATTACGAGGTACATTGGCGTGCACGTTTTGTCCCATTTTTGTGTGAAAAAATACTTGGAGCTGCTGTTGTTTAATTAACGCTTGGAATATTACAGAGGTTACTCCAACCCCTCGGCGACGCAAACGTGTGTAATTGTGCACGTACTGTAGTATGATCACTGAACTATGGCAAAGATCAGTGAATTGAATATCATTCATATTTCACAAATGATGCACAATGAATCCAGGCGTTTTTGCACACAACACGCTGGACGAATATAGTTGTGTGACCTACATACAGCACATGTAAATGTTATGGGTCACTGATCATCGTGATAGTCCAATGTTTGTTTATATCTACAAACAATTCTGTGTACATGTACTATAAACACTGCAATGTGTACAGGAAAATTATTCGGAACACACAAAAATATAAATTATTACTACTTCGGAACATGATATCTAGAAAACATATAGGTAGTAGATAATATTAATAAACTCTGCAAACGACCCACAAAAATACACTTTTTGCAGTGTATATAATACACACAGATATTTTCGTGTGCTTCTCTTTGGTACTTGGGTCTTCAGATTTCAGAATACAAAACAAAACAAAATCTGTTCCAGCTCATTCCATCTCATTATATACTGGAGCTTTTTGACAAAAATAGGTGCACACTGAATTACATTCTTTTGAAACTGACATCTACCATTCATGCAATCCAAGGCATTGGATATGTATGACAAAAATCACATTTTTTTTTTTTAGCTGCAACTCATGTACCTGTGATGATAAATACTTGTGCTTAAATAATATTTCATAAATTTCAACAGTCCTGCCACAGTACATGTATAAACAATCACACTCTTAGTATACTAGAGTAGAAAAATTTTTCACTACAAAATCTGGAACAAAACTGAAATGTATTTATAATACATGTATATCAATTTTAATAAAACAATGTTGTTAGATTTTAGCAATATATTATTACTCTGCAATTCTGTACACTTTCTTGTACATAATAGATTATTACAATCAATGTCATTTCATCAAATTAAATATACATGTATACATGTATTTCTGAGGATTACACAGCAATCTCACTTTATCAAAACACAAATTATTTATTAACATTCAATATTAAACTACCTTTTAAGGCAGGTATTTATAAAATTATGTTTACATATACACTTTAACACTCTCTGGAAGTTGAATTACGAAAGTTCAAAAGAACTTGAGATGCGTTTTCGTCGGTTGTCCGGCAGAAGGGCACTAGCGTCTGTTCCTGGCAGAAGGGCTTTAATATCAAATTGTCTCTAACTTGAAAACCTTTGGCTTTTTTCACATGAAATCAAAGTACAGTGCAATGTGATATTTTAGATCCTTTTGTCAGTCTGCTGAGTGCAAATATCAAATAAGGCAATATTTCTCAAATGAGAGTTAACTTAAAATTAAATGTTAAGGCCCTTCTGCCGGGAACACATTCTTGGGCCCTTCTGCACGACAACCAACGATTTACTGATAGCAGTTTACTTTTAGTACTGAAATAAAATAACATCTTATTTTGATTTTGCATCAGTGGAGTTGCATTATTCTCAAAACTGTAATAGTATTAGTAATGAACAGACACTCTATGTTGTCTTAGCATAGATTGAGACATGGCAATATGCACAATATGATAAAGCACCGGTTGACATTCAACCCTTACTTTTTAAAGACACCACACTGTACAAAAATACGACAAGTCCAGGACAAACACATCAACAACTTGATAAAGCTAAGTCTGGTTCTATCTCTGAATTTCCCTTGAAAGGGCCGGGGGTTTAATGGATGGAGCTCTGGTTCAAAAGCAGTTAGTTTTCTGTACAAAACAAAACAATTGCAATAGGTGCTTTACTGCATCAATCAGTTCAAATGCAGTCAGTTTTCTGTACAAAACAAAACAATTGCTTAGGTGCTTTACTGCATTAGTGTCTTTGATGTATGATGGGCAATGCAACCAATTTCAAACACTCTGTAAGTAAAGCTGAAGATGGGTTTTGATATGACAAACGTATCAATAATACTTCAATTGTTTATTTGTTTTTAAACAAAGTGATTTTTCCCTTCAAGTGACTAGTGACTGAGCATGGCAATTGAAAACAAGTGCTGTAAGCAAATCTGTCATCAAGCTTGAATCAGTCAGAGGAGTTCCATACTTGGCAAGCAAAAAGAAATTATTTTGGTAAGTACATGCAGATGCAGGAAACTTTGATGGTAATGCCCACTTTTGCCCAGTGTCCATAAGGGATGAATAATTTGGAATGTACATGTACAATACCAACTACTACAAATTTATAATTTGTTAATTTCATCAAAGTGCAACTCAACGCGAAAGTAATTTAATTTTCTTGGCCTTACATGAAGCACACATCAAACAGTATAATTATGCATGTTACTCAAACCTATTCATTAACTGTTCATCAATGTAGAGCAATGTCTTAGAATCTTAGTATAATTTCTACTCATAATAATGACAGTAAAATGCAATATAAACACATATCAAATTAAGGTTTTGTAAACATTTTCTTCAAATATATGATGGAGTGGGACAGAAGGGAAACTGACTAGCCAAATTTTTTGGGCAGAGCTTGCCAATCCCACCTTCAAATAATCAAAGAGTGGAAATTGGTGGAAATTGGAGGGGGGGGGTGGGGGCAAGGGACTAAATATTCAGTGCTCTTTGATGATGCTCTGCGTGTCCACTGTCCACAACTAAAGGTAAAGTCCGGGAAAGTTTCAAACACCAAGGATATTTTAACATTTTAAAATTCAAACATTTCATGCAAAATGCACACGCAGAAAAACAAAAGTCAATTGGCAGTGAAAAAATATAACCTGCCATGGTCCTACTCTGACTTTGTACAAGACTGACCATGGCACTAGACAGGTTATATTGGATTTGAGTCAGTTCATCAGCACACATTAATGATTCATCCCTGGGCAAGTATTATATTAGGTACGACTTCCATAAAAATTGAAATACCACCTTTTTTGCATAGTACAGTTTGTACATTGTGCACTGCCATACTAATTCAATCATACACTGTACATGTACAGGTACAATGTAGTCAATTACTTAGTTACCAGTAGCAGTTTGTTTTGAATGTAAGGGGAAAAAAGATTTATATCACAATTGTGGTGAGCTAACTTTGAGCAAGAGAGTCAAGAAACATTTCAGTAGGAGAACAAAAGTAATGGTAAATTGCTTTGTTCTGTAATGAGATGAGATTAGACACAATTTTGTTTGGAAAATTTCAGTCTACTAAAGGAAGTGTATGGCAAAGGGCTATGTGGGCATTGATATATCACATCACATGCTGCCAAACAGATACATGTACTAACTTGCATTTGTCATTGATTACCAATACCGACCACATTATAAACACAACAAAAAAGTAACTACCCCCTTTTTCAAACAACCATAACTTTTTAACGAAGTAACTTTAAGCAAAATAATTTGGCAGGAGTATTCCTACACTCATTGACATTGACTCACACCTTCCCTGGCACTTTTCGCATATTTTACGCTTCAATGAGCTCAATTGAAAAATTTCCATATATTTTTCTCAATTTTGAACTTGTAAAATCCATTAAATTTATTGAAAAAAATTTAAATCCCAATATTTTTCAGCAAAATGTAGCTTTACATGGTGTACAAACATAAGAGGTTGTAACCATGTCATGGTTGAGTGAGCATACTTTGTGAACAAAGCAAAAAAATGCCATTATTTACCATTATTTTGGCATAAGAGATGACTCCTGTGACTTTTGAAAAGTGACATTTTTGCCTTTAATGCATGCTCACTCATGCATGGCTTGATGGATCATTCACATTTTCACACAGATGTTAGGCAATAAGTGTAGAAATACTCCTGTCAAATTATTTTCCGCAAACTTATGTCGTTAAAAAGTTATGGTTGTTTGAAAAAGGGGGTAGTTACTTTTTTTTGTTGTGTGCATATGATCATACAATGTACAATACAAATGTACATCATCATCAATAACTAACAAGTACATGTACCTACAACAATCTGTGTACTACATGTACCAGTATTAATACATTGATGAAATCTTGTTAATCCAGTCTTCTTTCTATCTGAAATACTTCTTCAAAGAATATTTTTTTAAAGAGAAAATTAGCGCATATAATAAACACCATGACCATGTTAAATCATTATATATATGACTATGAGATCAGTTTTTTTTTCAACAAATGTTAGCTATTCATGCATGTTATGTATTGTTAATGACTACATGTGTAGTACAGTCAAATATTTCTACGCTCAAGGACAATGTACATTTCAGCATGCTCAAGACATATTGCATAGAATAAGAGGACCGACTGAACAATAAAAGCTGATTTTTACGAAATGTAACATCTTTTTGTGCAGTTTTGTGCACTTTGTTGATGAATGGCTAATATTTAGCTGCTGCATATACAAGGCTCCACACTAACTTTTTTCCTGCTTGCCCTTCGGGCAAGCAAAATTATCACTTTCAGATTTTTACTTGCCTGAATAAAAAATTAACTTGCCCAAAAATTAATCAAAAACATTGAAAATGATTTCTCGCTAATTTTAACAAACAATGCCCTCTTTTGGAATTAGACTCTTTTTTTTTAAATTCTGGATTGCAAAATGTGTGATATTTATAGATTTAGAGAGTCATAAAATTGAGTAGAATGAACAAAATAATGATGAAATGTAGTATTTTAAGATAAACTGAACACAAATATTTTATTCATTTTTGGTAAAAAATTTTTGTGTTCATTTCATGATCAAAATTTTACTTGCCCAATTGGGCAAGTAAATTTTAACATTTTGAGTTTTTACTTGCCTGACATGAAATTTTACTTGCCCTGAGCAAGCGGGCAAGTGCTACTATCAAGCCCTGGCATATAATATATCTTGTTCAAACCAGTCTCCATTTTATCTATAGGGCTACTGTTTTGACAGAAAAACAAATCTGTAAAAACACATAGAATACACAAAAATGTGATATGGCAAATTGACAAGAAACAAAAGAAAACAAACAGGTCATTAATTCAATAGAGCTATGCAAATTACCGTAAATGATCAGCTATAGTTTACTCAAAATTCATTGAGTGGATTTGTTCAATGAAAGACCTACATACAGTACAATCAAGTAGACACTCAAACTTTTATGTCAATATACATGTAATTCAGATCCACTAACCTATTTTTGCCTTACAGAAAAACAACAAATTTAGTGTTGTGCCATGTGAATTATGGTTTACACATCCAACTTTTAAAACCTTATCAGAAATTGACAACTTCAAAAACACATGTTCAGTGCTTTATTGTAATACTGCACTTCTATATTTACCTACTGTACACAGTGAACAGAATAGATCTGTAACCAGATACATGTAGATGGCCAAGTGACTAAAGTCAGGAAACTGAAGTCATGCAGCAATATGATATTTTTGGCACAAGGCCAAAAGTCTCTTGACTTTGAGGGTTTACTTATTGTCATCGCAGAATGAAAATAAAAGCCAATTCTTTTGAACCAAATGATAAAACATGGCACACGTATCCTACTCTAAAATAAGCTGTCTAGGTTCCATGATAGAATACTTTATATGTTGTGCTTCTTTAATCTTTGCACTACCCACGCATAATTTATGAATATTTGTTTGTTTGTTCAACCTTCTATCAACATCATTGGACATTTTATGTGAAAGAAGCTGCTACGTAATCGAATAAGTTATGATTTTTTTTCAAAATAACCAATTTTCCATTCTTACCTATGGTACATTATGAAAAACAGTGTTGAGAAATTGTGTGACAACTCACGGTCATGTCTAAAATAATGACATTTACTGATTTCTTGCACTGTTTCACATTTACCTTCATTTTTAAATAGCAGTCATTTTATATAATTTATGCAAATGATCATGCACTTTCATGTAGTATACGTACAAACACAAACTATTGATTTATTTGCAGGACCACTACATGTACACAGGATGATTGGATGAAGTATTGATGTCATGTTGCTGACAATTATCCATTTTTCTTTCTTTTTAGCTGAATTAGCCCATCCTCGTATACTCGACCTTGCCAACTGAACCCAGAAAGTTTGCCAAGATCCGTAATTCATGGAAATTTACCAGATACCGTGTAATTTTCAGTACATTGCCTCTCTGTGTACTAAAATTCTCACCATCAGTTAAACATGAAAACAATTTCTCAACTTATTCCTGTTTAAAGGGGAAGTCCACCCGATGTCATATTGGTTTTAATAAAATGAAAAATGAAAGAAACATATCAATGAAAGTTTGGCAAAAATCCACCAAAGAATAACTAGGTTATGAATTTTCTAACGTTGAATTTTGTGACGTGACATGTGAGCAGCTCACACACACATGTACAGGTATGTCAATATCAATTCCATAAATTGCCATTTTTTAATGGTTCATGATAATTGAATGTTTGTTTTTTTCATAGTAAGCATGCATGAAATGTTTCTGATTATATATGCACAGGTAAAATCATGTTCAATTTCTGAGAAATGGACTTATGAGCAAATGGGGGAGCTGCTCGCCAGTCGCCAGTGCATCACATTAAAAACTATAAAACTTCATAACTCTGTAAGTCTGTTAATCTTGGATTAATTTTCGCCAGACCTGAACTAATCTATAGTTTTCTCTTATTTTTCTGCTTTTATTAAATTCAACTTGATGCAAGGGTGGACTTCCCCTTTAACCTAGCAGCCCTTTCTCCCTGAATACCGGTAATTCCCAACTATAAACAAACATTGATTTCTTTGTAACCTTACTACATGCTTCAGCCTCTGAGAGACATACATGTGCAATTTGCATTCTAAAAGAGATGTGCTGGATGAGTTTTTATGAAAAAATGTTAGTGATACACCGTTACAAAATTATTTCTTCCGACTTCTGTAACAAATTCAATATGATGTGGTATTTTAAAACTTGTGTCAACCAAAACTATTGTTCACCTATTTTTTTGACCTACATGTACCAAATCAAGAAATGTTGCACCTTGCAAACACAAGCCTGTAAACTAAGTATGTCTTACTTTTCTGTTTACGGTATTTCATGCAGAATGAGTTTGAACACAATTCGTTGGTGATTTCATGTACCGGCGAATGTTTGATTTGTTTGATAAACGAGATTCGCCGGTACGTAATGTCACGGATGAATTGTTGAACGATAAACATCGTTTATATCATTTTAAAAAACTAGTATTCTTTTTTTGTGATAGCAGTTTTGGATAAAGTTATATCCCATAAATAAACCATTTTAATTTCTATTTCAATATAGATCTATTTATTATTGCCTCATTTACAAACAAAAAATATTTCTATGAACATTTCTTCATCCTTTGCATACTTCTTCACATACAAGCGAGTAGTTTTCTCCATTATTGTTGTCCCAGAAAATCTGCCCAGCAACTTTGTAGTAAATGGCGAATCTGAGAATACCTCCAATGCCTAGACTCCGCGGGGCCGATAATCCAAATGAAAATCTGTCTGTTGGTCCATCACACGAACCCTGCACATACAACGCCATAACATCCACATAACTGTTCCAATTATCTGACGAATGTCGTATTCTCACGTTTTTCTCGAATCCCAGGTTTTTTACTTTTATCGTGCCTATGACGGTTAGTTCGTGCACCACCACGTTTTCGAGGCAGACAGATTGTTGATGGAGTCGATGCATAAAGTCTGGGCGGCCACCAGGCTGCTGGAAGCAAAGTGTGAGCGTTTTATCACAAATCGTCTGTGTTTCATGATCAACATTTAGTGACGGTAATTCCGGCGGGGATTCCGAGCGCAAGATAGTCCGGACCGTTTCCAAATCGAGTCCAAGGGCGTCGGCGAATCTCACCGATTTCTTACAAGGGGTTCCCGGCGGGGTTTTCGGACGATGCGGGTCTCGCAGTGACGACTTGCGCCTGCCGTGCCCCGGGGAAGGACTGCTCGGACTGGTAGAAGAACTGGGAGATGTGGGCGACAATAATCCATCGGAATCATCAAACACGGCTTCATCAATACTATCAGCACCAAGAATGAATTGTTTCGCTCTCCCGTTGTCCGTCTCAGGTTCAGCTTCCGGGTTTCTCATGTCGAGACCGCTGCTTGAATTACACTCCGCAGTTTGAGTTGGATTTAGCTGTACGGAATCACCAGACCCTGCATGTGTGCTGTTGCATGGATCGCCCTCCATACTACTCGCAGGGCCTCTTCCTCTGGTCGACTCAATTCCCTTCAGCGGTTTCAAATGCTGGCCCTTTTCGGCCAAAGTTTTCTTTGTTTTGATGGATGAATCCACCAACATGTTGTTGTTATGCTCCTGATTCTCCATGAGCAATGTATAGTCCGCAGCTAACCGGTGTTGAGGAGATACGGCAGCATTTTCTATCAAAATCCACGACCAAAACAGTCCACAGTCCACTACACTGTAGAAAACACTGGAAGATAACTATGAGTTGCTCGCGCGAGTGTACGGTAGTGCTAGCGCACGCACGCGCAGCTTACGATCCGTGCATTACACGCATAATAAAGGCAATGTAAATAGAGACCGCTCGCTCGGCTCTTTAATTCGTGCGTGCGTGAGCGCACGGAATAGCAGACATGACGTAGTGCATTGTTAGCATAACTTAGACACTTCCGCATATTTGAGGTCAATAAAATATCAACATGAGAGGAAGTTTGACGTAACCGGAAAATCCCTGCGCATCTAGTAACCTCGGCTTCTCCATTCATGTGATCACATGACGTTGTTTATGAGAATATGAATTTGGCATTTAATTATTTTATTTTTTTTAAGATGGGGTGCGTTATTGGGTAGGGATAAAGTGTCATACTTTTAGGATTGACTACGGAAAGACTATTTTTGTTGAAGTACTTGTTTCAGTTTATAAAATCTTAAACCTTCGTGCTCGTGTCTCTGATAGGCCCATTTAGGTCTAAAACATGAATCCATGAAAAACTTGCAGTTCAAAACGTTAAGTGCTTTTAATCAAAAGTGAAATTAATGAGCGACCTCCAGTTTCCCATAGACTTTCGTGGTATAGAATATTTCATGTTCCGATATTGCGAAATGCTACTGCCGTTGTCTAAATCTTTATGTTCTACGGAGTTTGTCCATTTAACAATGTTAAACAGCGCCCTTCGGTTGCCTCCGCCGCTACCGACGAAGTAAAAAAAATATAAAAAATGAATAAATAAAATGAAAGAAGCAAAGTCATCGTAGCATTTATGGTGCAAATCAAACCCCCAACGGGGTGGTGTGTGTGTATTTGTGTATGTGTGTGTGTGTGTTCGTGTGTGTGTCTGTGTGTGTCTGTGTGTGTGCGTGTGTGTGTGTATGTGTGTGTGTGTGTGTGTGTGTGTGTGTGTGTGTGTGTGTGTGTGTGTGTGTGTGTGTGTGTGTGTGTGTGTGTGTGTGTGTGTGTGTGTGTGTGTGTGTGTGTGTGTGTGTGTGTGTGTGTGTGTGTGTGTGTGTGTGTGTGTGT
>JZLH01S0039803.1:0-10807 GCA_001188425.1 Eucidaris tribuloides
ACTTTTTTGCCCAAAATCAGCTGATTTTAAGCCATTCTGAAACAATTTGATTCCACTATAACACACATTTTCCGTAGACCCCAGACTGAAATATCTTGTTCTTGCTTCCTAGTCTTCAACAGTTTACCTGCCTGGATTTTAAATTGAATCTAAAGAAATGTATTTCATTTATGACTACTGTAATTTGTTAAATAGGTTGTTACTCTTGAGCCCCGATTTGTATCCACTTGATTAACAAAATTTAAAAACAGACATTTTGTAATGGTTTGGCACTTTTCATCTAAGTTAAATACCACTAATGAATTACAAAGGTTGATATCTGTTTATTTTTAGTAATAAGTACGTTTAATGTTTTTGCACTTAAAACCATGTGGATAAAAACCTTACCATCCCAGAATTATGCAACACTAATAAAAAATAATAATTAATTTTTAAAAAGGGATATAATTTGTTTTGTGTTTATGTTTTTTTCTGAATTTTGTTCAAGTTGATTTATGTATGATTTGATATCTACCCCTTTTCCCCCATTCCTTTGGCATGATAACTCCTATCCATGTGCATGTTGTCGTCATCACCATAACCCCATTAGGAGGTAAATATACGTCCCTAACTATTAATTGATCTGTCTTCCTTTACTTCTTTAACTACTTCTTATTGTGTCTAGGTAGTATGCAAAATGTGCTACATGTGTATGGAACAAATTCTTTTCTAAGTAATTGTCGAGAAGTAAATATTGGTTATGGCTCATTAAGTCTAACATTTGTAAGCAAATCATACACAGAATCAATTGAGTGAGAGATTTGTGTTAATTTGTATGCAAGTCATACACAGAATCAATTGTGTGAGAGATTTGTGTTAATTTGTATGCAAGTCATACACAGAATCAATTGTGTGAGAGATTTGTGTTAATTGTTGCTTGTTTATTCTAATCTGGGGTGTTTACTAGGATTCTAACAATGAATACAGATACAATAATAATTGAATGAATAAATGGAGGAATAATAAATTTGATAAAATGAACTCACTAGCCAACTTTGTAAATGATTTATCCGTCAATCAGCTAGTCTTTCAGTCATTTACATTCTCACTCAATCAGTCAAGCAATCAGTTTTGGTACAGTGTAAATATGATATATAAAAATATAAATCAATCAATCAAATGAATAAACACATACATGTGCATATGAAACACCAAGAATGACACTTTTTTTGTCTATTTTCCTAATTTGCTTGTTTTTTGTGCTTGTTATATTATAAAGACACAAGTTAACAATGACCACAGTTAAAAAAAAAAAAACATGTGAGCTACATAATCCTCCATGCTCTGAGTGTTTTTTATAAGGTCTAAAAATTAAACCTTGAGAAAAATTTATTCTCGGATGTTTGTTTGTCCATGTAAGCACTACTATGTAGCTGAGATTTCAAAGTTTAACAATGTTTTTTTAAATTGGAGGTTCACAATGTTAACTTGTGGCTTTTAGTTGGAATGTAAATCAAGACTTTTTCAGTTTCATCATTATTTTATTCAAATCATGGATGCTGTCATATTCAATCATGGGATTCATGTTGGGCACTACTTAAAGAAAAACCATGCCAGTAAGAGCCACCACTAAACATTTGTCAGTGTTAACCCATTGGCTACGGGAACTGGATGTATCCTGTGTTAACTCTTTGGGATTTTCAGAATCTCGGAGTCAACGGGTTAACACTACTTGTTATGTTTCTTCTTTGAAATGAACCAGGCGTGGGGAGCCCCGCCCACAGAATTCCAACAAACGCAAGGACAACCAGGAAAGTAACCTGACCGATCCTGTTGAGATGAGGAGACTCAACTATCAGACCCCTGGTGAGTGATGAGGAACTCCTGACTTAAAGGCACTGTATAACAATGTTTCCAGTTTAAAAAATCTGAGCTACATGATTCCCCATGCTACTAGTGTCTTTGATACAGTCTAAAAATGAAGCCCTGAAAAAATTGGGGTGTAAAACAATCATTAAGTGCTTTAAAAAAGTGAAAATCATTGAGAGACCATTCCAGCTTTTCTCCATAGACTGCTGTGTTGCAGAATTTCCTATCGCCCGATATAAAATTAATGTGCCAATTTGTATCTGCACATATTGTACTAGTGACAGCATAACTGTCTAAACTTTTGTATTCTAGGGTGTTTATTTGTCCATTCAAACACTGTTGGATATGTCACATAGCGAAGTTCTACAATTTTTTAAACGGGTCTTCCACAGTGTTATATAGTGTCTTTAATAGCCCTTTCTCTCTCTTGTAATTATCAACAAAAATGTGAAAGATGATGTTAGTTTTTTTGTGCTTGTCAAACTCTTACCATTATGTTGCTTGATGGAGTGTGATAATGATGCTTAGGACAAATTGCAGTAAGTAAAAAAGGGTATAAAATTGCCCATAAGAGGGCGCTTTTTACGTTCCTTCATCAGTTAGCTCTGCCCTCCATATTCGATACAAAGCGGCCATGCAACACATTGAACGATATAGTGAAGACTCTAATCTCGAGTTCATCATAGTTTTTTTATTGATCTGGCGTCATTTTTGTTGGAAAACAAATTGATTTTTAACTTGGTATACAAGTGCAGAGAAGAATATTCAGCAGAAATATTGAGCAAAGAGGTGTAGCAACCACTTGCTGTTAGGTGAGAAAAATGGTGTTTAGATGGCATGTACAATGTATTTCACAGCTGATTTTGGTTGACTGTTTTGATTGTTGTTGCATATAAGCCGCACCCGTGATTTAGAAATTTATTTTGGCTGAAAAAGTGTGGCTTATATGCCAGAAAATACCGCTCTTGCCCAGAAGCGAAGTTTAGTGCTTTGGGCAAACAGGCAAGTGCCAGTGTCGAGCCCTTTACATTGCTATCTCAACATAGAAGTAGAACATTCTGAGACAAATTTGCCAGAAAATTCCCATCAGTCCATTTGTATTCAAATATATTCCACCCTTTCATAGAAATAAACAAAATACAGATATGTACATATTTTTTTTTTTAAAAAAAGGAAGTGTAAGATATAAATTTTTGGATAACAGCACAGTGGGGTTCCTTTTTCATACTTCTTTCCAGGAAGTGTACAAAGTGCTGTTATTGTTAAATGACTGAATGCATTTTACTCATTAATTGTTGTATTAAAGACACAAGTTATCAATGACCATACTTCAAAAAATGAGCTTCATAACCCTCCATTGTCTTTGATTTAAGGTCTAAAAATGCAGCCCTGAAAAAAATTGTTCTTCAAAGTTATCATATATTGCATTAAAGGAGTGAAAATCTACAGTATCCAGTGTGACCTTTTCCTGACCTTGTATATTTCCTCCCATAGACTACTGTTATAGGTCTCATTTATACTCAGCCTGAGCAATAAATGCTTATTCTTGCATACCATGCCAGTGGCAGCATAAGTTTGCAAACTTGTGTATGCTAGGATGTTTATTTGTCCACTAAGCACTATTATGTAGCTCAGATATCTAAAGGTTGCCATTTTTTTTTAAATTGAAGTTCCACAATGTTAGCTTGTGTCTTTAATGCTTCTAGCTTCTTACAACCATTAGGTTCTATGTGCATGTGTGAATAGGTGTTTGAATGATGGTAAAGATTTAGCTGTGACAAGTTCATATTTTTCTCTCTCCCTGCAGCCATGATGTCCCATCCTCCCATCCCAGTCTCAGAATTCTCTGATCACATTGAGAGGCTGAAAGGCAATGACAACATGCTGTTCTCCCAAGAATATGAGGTAGAAGTTGTTATGGTTGTTGGATACATCAATAGAAATAAATTGATAAATGAATAAATAAATAAAGAAATAAACAAATAAATGAATATGTAAAAAAGTTAGTGACTTAATAGATGACTTGATACTTACATAGATAAGTAAATAGAATAAGCACATAAATAGATAAATCAATTAATACATGAATAAGTACACAAATAAATAGGTATGTACATAGAAAACTTGATAAATAAGTAAATAGATCAATCAATCAATCAATTGATAAATTTGTCATTAAATATTGTAGTGCTCATGTATATGTATATTTTGATTCTCTACATGACGGTCACTTTGTTGATCGTGATCTTATTTGTGGAGTTTAGAAATTTCCAATCTTTACATAATCAATTTCATTGTTTGTTTACATTACCAGTCCATCGAACCAGGTCAGCAGTTCACGTGGGACCACTCCAACCTGGAGACGAACAAGCCCAAGAACCGCTACGCCAACGTGATCGCCTACGACCACTCGCGCGTCATCCTGTCCCCCGTCGAGGGGCTGCCGGGCAGCGACTACATCAACGCCAACTACTGCGACGGCTACCGCAAGCAGAACGCGTACATCGCTACCCAGGGGCCGCTGCTGGAGACTATGGCGGACTTCTGGCGGATGGTGTGGGAGCAGCGGACGGCAACCATCGTTATGATGACCAAACTGGAGGAGAGGAACAGGGTGAGTCTGATGGTGGTTTTTGTGGGTATGTGTGGGTGTTTGTGTGTGTGTGTGTGTGTGTGTGTGTGTGTGTGTGTGTGTGTGTGTGTGTGTGTGTGTGTGCGTGTGTGCGTGTGTGCGTGTGTGCGTGTGTGCGTGCGTGCGTGCGTGCGTGCGTGCGTGCGTGCGTGCGTGCGTGCGTGCGTGCGTGCGTGCGTGCGTGCGTGCGTGCGTGTGTGTGCATTCGTGCATATGTGCATGTGTGTGTGTGTGCATGCGTGCATATGTGCATGTGTGTTTGTAATATACCGATATACAAACATGAATGGAGATTAGTATAGACCCGTTATTTGCCCCATAGCTGGGGGGCTTCTAGAGCACAACAGAGATAATGTAATAATTCAGCTTTAGTGCCGTTCCTGACCTAAAGAGGAAGATATTGATATTGTGTTATACTCATGGAAGCCCCCCAGCTATGGAAGAGGAAGCAATGTTATCAAAACAAAATAGGTCTATGCTCCTCCATACTAACATCAAAGAAGGTCTGTATAGAAGTCATTTTATGGTCAGGCATTCAAAGGTTAGGCAGTCATTACTTTGAAAAATGAATTTGGCATGAATTACTTGGTTTTCATAAATTAGGATGGTGCCATGGAAACTTGAATTTCAGCTTTGTTTTATCTACCGCCCTAGCGTAAAGTTTGTGGCACGAGCTACTTCTAGATTTTACATGAAATTCTATTGAAACTTCATACAAAAAATTATAAATAGCATGAAATGAGGTATATGACATAGCATGTCTTCGCATATGCTTACATCAGATATTTTAATTATATACGTGTACTGATTTGATTCTTATCTTTGATTATCTCTCCCCAGGTGAAATGTGATCAGTACTGGCCAAGCAGGGACCAGGAAAAATATGGATTCATACAAGTCACGCTTCTGGATATGACTGAACTGGCTACCTATACCGTCAGATCATTCGCTCTCGTTAACTTAAAAGTATGTGTCTGGCATAACCAGTAATGGTGGTGATGGGGTTGGGGGGGGGGGTTGAGCAAACTGAAAATGTAATGATGTCATGTGAACAGGAACATATCTATGTTTAGCCTCAGTATTACAGTGCATATTGACTCCATCCTCAATGACCACAACATGAATAAATAATAGTTTTAAAATGTTAAAAAAAAATTGAAAGTTGCTAGTGGAATATCAAAGTGGAGTTTTGTTTGTCACAAAATACTATACTGTCATCATCGTTATGATGTTGTCATCTATGTTTTGGCATTCAATGTAAGAAATAATAAGGGGTCAGAAACATGAAAACCCTAAATAAATTTTTTTTAAATGACCTACCCTGAGAATCACTAATGAGTCCTCAATTTTCCTTGTAGGGTTCAACGTATTACACTCTCAAATATTATGAATGAATATCCTAAAATACAAAAGTTTTTGAAAGATTCACTACTACTTGCAAGATATGTATAGATGAATAGTACAAATGAATTAATCATCCTGTCAACTCCCCCTTCTCAAGATATAATTCGAACCCTGTTGTCATTTCAGAATCGTTCGATGGAGAAGAGGGAAGTCAAGCAGTTCCAGTTCACGGCTTGGCCTGACCACGGTGTGCCAGAACACTCCACGTCAGTCCTAGCCTTTGTGAACCGAGTGAAGGCCTGTAATCCGCCCGATGCTGGTCCAGTAGTGGTACACTGTAGGTGAGTGCTATTTTACTGTAGCGTGGCAACATGTTTCAGCCAACGAGTGTTTTCCAACATGCTTATGCACGGATAAAAACAAAGCACAAGATAGGTTTTAGAAACAGACAAAATAACACAGGGTTCTTATGGGTCAGAGAATTTGAAAATGCCTTTTCCAGTAGCAAAAAGTCAGGGATAGTCAGGGAATTCATCAGTTTCTTCTGGAAAGTCAGGGTAAATATTCATTCAAGGTATTCTTAGAATGACCCTTGATTGAGAATTGCGATGATGTATTTTTACACACTTTAAGAATGCAGAATCGGTCATGGAAATTTAGAGTTTCTGCTCTGGGAAGTCATGGAAAAGTCAGGGAATTTTGAAAATGTGTAAGTGTACGAACCCTGATAACAAAATTGATTGCAGAATATACAACACTAAATCAATACAAAACTACAAATATATTAATGGATGAAAAAAAATACATGTAGATCAAATATGTAATAATGATAAAAAAAAAGCTGAAGCAAAATGAGATATGAAAATTGCCCCTCAAAAGTCAGAATGGAAACAAAGTCACATATATTCCTTCCAAACCCAACATGTGCATCAAATCCTCAGTCTTCTTCCTGTCCATCAGCTTCACACCACTAATCATTATTTTATTGTAATCACCATGCAGTGCTGGTGTCGGCCGAACTGGCGCCTACATCGTCATCGACTCCATGCTGGAGCGCATCAAACATGAGAAGACGGTGGACATCTACGGTCACGTGACCTGCCTGAGGGCGCAACGCAACTACATGGTGCAGACGGAAGAGCAGTACATGTTCATCCATGAGGCGCTGTACGAGGCAGTCGTCAGCGGCAACACGGAGGTGCACGCCCGTAACCTGTATGGCCACATCCAGAAGCTGACGGCCCTGGAGCCGGGGGAGACCATCACGGGCATGGAGAATGAATTTAAGGTATGTTAATTATGTCAACTATGAATTGACGTATGTCAGACTTGTCAGTCATGTCAATTATGAATTGAGGTATGTCAATTATGTCAATTACGAATTAAGGTCAATCACAATAAAAACATTTAAAAATAATTCACACACACACACAAAAAAAAAATCATTTTGGCAAACGCTCAAAGGAAAATGGCGAGATTAGAAGTAGTCCTCAATATAGGATGCAATGCTCCCAGAATCAAGTGTATTGTTCAAAGTTTATGCTGTTAAAATTTTATATATGTAGTTATACGTTTCCTCTTTGTTGTACAATTATTACCAGAAGATGCTGTGATGGTGAAATTTGTCATGTAGCTTTATATGGGATTAATTTTTATGAAGGCCAGAGATTGTTTCCCCTCAAGTAAACAAATTCAAGACAAATCCTTCCAGCCTGAATATGCACTATAGCCAGTGCATGTATTGGTATGTGTTTTAAATCATCTTGGGGCATTTTTTACTTCTGTGGATTATGTGACTACCATTAAAACTTGTTGGCTTTGATTCCAGCCATCAGGAATGTATACAATGTGGAATGTTACAGAGTGAGGTATATGTAGATCAAGTTTTGTGTTAGTAATGTAAATTCATTTTCTTGTATTCATTTCTTGTTCACCTCCTCAGAGATTGGCAAGTCAGAAGGCACAGCCGTCAAGGTTTGTCAGTGCCAACATTCCTGCCAACAAATTCAAGAACAGGTTGCTGAATATCCAGCCTTGTAAGTAAAGTTATACTGAAGTCAATCAATCAATCAACCAATCAATCAATCAAGTAATCAGTCAGTCAGTTAATTGATCAATCAATTATTAGTCAATCAGTTAATCTGTCCATAATCAAATCAATCAAAACTATTCCAGTCAGTTATTCCAGTCAATCATTTATTTCAATCAATCAAATCAATCATTCAATCTGTCAATCAATCAATCAGAAAATTGATCATTTAATCAATCACTAAATCTGTAAATCAAAACACCAACTTCACCAGCTCCATACAAAATTTATATCTGAATCCAATATGATGATGTAAAAAATATAATTGACTTTCATAATTTTTACAGAATTTTTATTTCTTGTCTACTCTTTTCATCAACAGTTGAAGCCAGCAGAGTGTGTCTGCAGCCAATCCGAGGTGTTGATGGCTCTGACTATATCAATGCAAGTCATATTGATGTAAGTACCACATTCCACTCGGTGATCAAGTGATTTAACATAGAGTGGCCTTAATCAGAAACGAGTATTTTGTTTTCTTGGCATAAACTGTGGTCTTTCCCGGTAGGAGTAAATCCAGGTCTGCAAAGGGAGAATTGGATACGATATGATTTGGTGTGGTATTGAGCACAAAATTCATTGAGATAAATCTGATTTAGGCCCTTAAAGATTGTGTCATTCATTTGCACGTCAAAAAACATCAATGAATAAATCAGCTGAAATCATATCCAATGTGAAGATTAATATAAATAAACACCTCTCATAGAGACTTGGTATAAATATGAGTTTTGGTGAAAATCTGACGGTTAAACTTCATCCTTTTTCAAATTACTCAGAAGCAATTTCAAAAAAATCTGCGACGTCAAACTTGCACGTGCCGTTCCAAATGCCGATCAGCCGTTAGCCAAAGGTTGTGCGGAGGTTAGCCGTTTAACCAATCAGTGGGCTCCGCTGGTCTTGCGACGGCACACATAACCGCGATTCGCAGTTTGAGCAAAATTGAAACTCACGGAAAGAACAACATTCTGGTAATGCGGCGTTATTAGTTTTTCTCATAAAACAACAAATTCATGACGTATGGATCTCAAACTTTCAACACACCATGTGTAAGTACTAAACTACCATTTGGTATTGATAATGAAGGGAAGTAATGGACTTGCACATCCCTGACACAATCTTTAATCTGTTAGCATTATGTTATGCAAACACTGTATGTGCAAATTTACCATGTGTTCTCAGAAGAAAAAATAGGGTGAGGGGATGACGAGAAAGCATGAAATGATCAGTCATTAACCAACAAAGTATTATTTGCAATAACGTTGGTACCAGAAGACAATTTGGATGATTGGGGGTGGGGAATCAAATTTGCTGTTAACATTCTGGGATGAGAGAAACAGGCAGAAGTCTTTCAGTCATTGGAAACTTGATAGAGGAGAGGAGTAGAGGTCACAAGCCATTTCAGTTGCTCAATATGCAAAGGAATGTTGAGGTAATATTGAAAGAAACTGACCTTGGGCTAACTTTTTTTATTGAGAGGGTTGGGGGAGGGTGTGGATACTAGTGTGCATTTCTTAAGTACCAGGTTTAATTGTCTATGGCTTGTTAGTTCACTTTGTGTATGTGTTTTATATGTTCATCCTTGCAGGGCTACAGGCAGCGAAATGCGTACATCGCCACCCAGGGCCCTCTGGCCGAGACGACGGAAGACTTCTGGAGGATGTTATGGGAACAAAACTCCACCATCATCGTCATGCTGTCCAAACAGAGAGAGATGGGAAGGGTATGTCAGGACTTGACTTTAATAGTGCCATTCTCATTGGAAAAAATTGTGACATTAAAAATTGTGATGCTTGACTTTCATGTTCACCATGAAACATAAAATTTTGATATTTCTGCACTTGAGAATACTCAGGATTTTTTACTTCATAATGTGCATGAGCAGTGGACTTGTTTAGCCGTTCCCAGCTTATGAGTTAATCTGAAACAGCTGAAGTAACATGTAACAAAAATCATAATTTTTCTGCAGTCAGCATTCTCACTGCCCAACTCACTGAGAAACTTTGTGCTAAGTTAGAAAACTTGCACTCCAGAGTGTATTTTTTCTTGCGATGTTTGGGGTGAGTGTTTGCCTGGTTGCTTTGCAACTCCCATGGTAAAGTCACAATTTTCCTAAAATCATGATTTTTCACTGGTAATGTGAATGGTCCTATTGATGAATGAATTTATTCCCTGTATGCATGTTTTGCTGTTTCTTTGAACCCCAATATTTGTGAATACATTACATTTTAAAATACTTGCTTTATATACATGTCTTTGCTTTTTTATTAAGATTTCATGCAGCATATCTTTGTCTTGATGTATAAGATATAATGCAATATATCATGTATGTGATTGTACATTGTTTGAAAACAAAATATGTTGATTGCATTTATCATGCACGTGTGATGCTTTCACTGAATTGTGGGAAATCCAATCCAATCACAACCATATTAAGATAACATCTGTTCTGAACACTGGAATACTGTACTGTACAATATGTACTACAAATCTACTGGTCACAGATAGTGGCCACAAGAGCAATTATTTTGTGTGTTTTCTTTGGCGGGATTCCAGCATCATTTCTTTATTGTTTTTGCTTACAGGAAAAATGTCACCAATACTGGCCGTCGGAACGATCGGCTCGCTATCAGTACTTCGTTGTGGACCCCATGTCAGAATACAACATGCCACAGTATATCCTACGAGAATTCAAAGTCACAGATGCTAGGGTAAGTTATTAATTAAGTATGCTAATTTATGCAAATTATGGGTGCATTTTTATTATGTTTCTTTTATCAGATGGGGCTTGGTTGGGGCTTCCAAATTTTAACACAAATATTGAAATTTATTATTTATGCTAATTTATGCAAATATATTCAAAATCAATGAAAAATGGCAAAAAAATGGTACTTCTCCTT
>JZLH01S0039814.1:1845-14003 GCA_001188425.1 Eucidaris tribuloides
ACATCTTCTGCACATGTTCCCTTTTCTGTGATGGTCCCTCCAAGGTACACAAATGTTTGGACTTGGCCCATTTTGTGGTTGTCAATGTAGATGCCTAGTGCCTGCCTCTGTTTGCAGATGGTTTGAACTTTGGTTTTTAATATGTTAATTTTCAGGCCACAATTACTGCTTGCATTGTGAACCCTGTTCCCGTAATATCGTGCAATATAGAAGAGCCTCTTTAGGTACATATAAATCTGAATATGAACAGAATTATTTCCATGCAGTTTTAACTCCTTTAGATGTATTTTGTTTCGAATTCATGTTATAATCAATTATAGATTATTACCACGAAGGTGAACCTGAATAACAAAAAGACTGAGCGATTGCAGTTTTATCAGTTTTTGACCAAAATGAACAAAGATTTGTTCATTTTGAAATGTTTTAGTGCATAATTCAGAAAATCCCTCTTTCAGAATGAAGGGATATAATTTTGACATTTTTGTGAAAATTATATTCAGTCTTTTGACCGTACTTTAAAAATTGAAAAGAAACTTCCTTTGGTCATTTATTAGACTGAGTCGAGATTAAAGGCTCATGTAATCAGCTGGAGAGAAATCTTCATTCTGACTAAATCCGAGGCAAATAATTCGAGATACAGAGAAGTTCTGTACGATAAGAGTAACAACAAAAAATATGAAATACACGTGTCCAATTCTGCTAATTATAGGACCTGACCATAATTCAAAATTTGCATTCTTCATCTGTCTAGACAATGGATTCAAAACTATTGTGAAAATACCTAAGTATTTAGTATGGAATCGGTCAATATTTTATTGGTCATTAGCAGATCAGCAGAAATTTAACATCAAATATAATGCGTCGTTATTTGCACAGGAAATCCTAATTTATGCCTAACAGTATATGATTTGTTTGTGGAGAATAACATTGTAACACGATGTACTATGCCAACATTATTACAGGAAATTATTTTAGAATCATGCAAGAAGGTATTCCGAGTTAATCGAACTGTAATACACCTATCAATTGTAAGACCCACCCCTCGACCCCCGGGAATGGTGCGTCATGGGTGTGTCATTTACCAACAAATAATGACGCAGGGTACCGTCATGGAAGCATTTGGTCCGTCACAGCATGTGAATGGGGTGCGTCAGTTTGTATACTTTTAAATAGGCCTAGGCACAGTCATTGTAAGAAAATGGTCCGTCATAGTCGAGACACACAGGTGCGTCATGGTATATGAAAATCCGACTCACGTTTGACAAGTGACGCACCATTCCCGGGGGTCGAGGGGTGCGTCTTACAATTGATAGGTGTATAAGTCCATATAACATATTATTACTGTAATTTTGCTTTACGTGAGCGCCATTAAAGGTAAATGACATGATTGGGGTAGTCCTCAACTTGGGGTAAAAACTCTTCTAAATTCAAGTAAACTATGCAGGGATTCTGCTGTGAAAATTTTACAGTCAAAAGTTGACTCATTTTGAAATAATGTCCATCAGTATGCCTTGTAACACACAAATTTGTAGTTTAGCCTTCTATGGGGATTAAATATATCGTGCCCCGATAAAATTTAATTGCTGGCCTATTCATGCTTGATTCTCCTTAAGTAAACAAACTCAAGACAAATCCTTCCAGCCAGGAGATCCACTCTAGCTGGTGTATATTTTGTTTCATCTTTCAACCAGTTTGGTTCTAAAGGTATTTTTTCCTCCTAATCATGTCACTGAGCTTTAAGCGTCATTAATGTAGATTGTTGATCTACATGATCTATTGCTGACTTTTATTTTTTTTCACGAGTATGCTTTTCAACTACAGGATTGCTTTTTTTTATAAATTCAGTGTTTGCTATATGATTATTGTGATGTGATTGATGATTGATGATGTTTATGTAAATATATAATACTTGGAATAAAATCAAAAAAATATTGTTTATGTCTCTTGTGTGCACGTGCCTTGTAAACCTATGTGTATATGATACAGACCCCATGACGAGATTCGAACCGGGTGATCTGATATCTCACTCGTAAAATCACTGTCTTATCCACTAAGTCACAGCGTATCCATTGTTTCGTGGTGGTTCTTTCTGCATAACACTGGAGTTACAGTATATCAGTCTTCAAAATTGCCCCATTTAAATAACCTTCCAGGGTTATCAAAAATTTGTGGAGAATCTATTCTTTTGTAATCATGCGTTCCTTTTTTTCCAATCAGACGACAGGATGGGTAATTCCGACTGAAAATGAAATGGAAAGATGGAGTTTAAGTCGTGTGTGAATGCTATGTGTTGATACGGATGACTGCCCATTGTCTTCCGAAAATGATGGGATAATACTCGTGTCTAATTGGAAATCTGGTCCTCCATTTTCTGGCATCATCAATAAGACGAACAGAACAAACCAATCTCGGTAGTTTATATTTCGAGTACGGTGTATTTTTAGTTGTATATATACTGACCTCTTTGACCGTTGACCTTGACCTCTTGATCACGTGGTAAATTGCATCATTGTCACCTTACCCAGTAAATTATCTTAAATAGTTCTCAACTCATCACGATTACGTTGTAGTTTTCTGGTATACATAATCACCACTGCAATATTTGACCTTTGACCTCACGACCCCATAATATGATCACATCATTGTCACCTTACCAAGTTTGAAGCTGATATCTAAATTGATTCTTAAATTTATCGCAAGTATGGTGTATTGTCAGGTTTAAAATGACCTCCTCGACTAATGACATTTGACCCACCCACGTTTATCTCCTGGCTGCACATCTGCACATATCACCCATCCATCCAAATACGTAGACATTTAATCTAACAATTAACAAGGAGTTATTCACACAAGAAATTGCTGACAGACAAACGACAAGCGTAATACTAAAAAAAAGTCTGCATGTGTAACCTCGGACTTGGTAACAAATGGGAACGATTTTTTTTCCCCGGGGGTGCCAAGATATATATTTTATATTATGAAATATTTTTCACGGCCAAATTCGTAGCCAAATCAGCAGCCGAAAAGCCATTCAGCGGGGGAGGGGGGGGATCGGCGGAAAATTTCGCGTCCAAAATAATTTTCTCGGCCAATTTCGCGGCCAAATCAGCAGCCGAAAAGTCGCTCGGGGGGGGGGAGCGGGAGCGGGGTCGACAGAAAATTTTTGCGGCCAAAAATAAATTTTCACAGCAAAAGAAAATTTTCACGGCCAAATCATCAGCCCAGAAAGTCACTCAGTGGGGGAAGGGGGTCTCGGCGGAAAACTTTCGAGGCCAAAAAATTTTCACGCCAAAATTTGAAAAAAAAAACCGGCGCCGCCCCTGGGCGACGTATAATACTATACATCATGCAGTGCTTAGCACCCCCTGCACCACCCCCTTCACCCCGTCTCCCAGCTAGGGCCATGGGTAACAACGAATTTTATTCTGCGTTAACTGTACTCATTAACTGGCTTATAACCCTCTGTTGTACAGTTCTAGCTAGGGCCTGCATTATTATCTGGAGCTCGTGTGTTAGACGACATAACGACATAAAACAAACTGGTCTCAGGTGGGCAATACTATTTATTGAGCTTCGTGATGAATAGGAACATCTTGCCACTTTGTGTAATTTCATCTCTCGCTGTGGCTCTAATTATTATCAGCCTTCACGATGCCAGGATGGTTTATGTACAACACCTAGACAAAAACCAATGTAAGTACCAAAACAATTTGATGAACAAATATTAAATACGTGGGTAATAAAATGTGAAATGGTATGTGTGTAATGGTATCGATGGTTTCAGCTATATAGCTGTGCTGCAAATGACGGTGGTGTGGTTTTTGAGTGCTCGCATTAACAACAAGATGAGAAAATGTAATAGAGATTAATAATATAAATATCTCGTTTTCCTTATTATTGTTGTAGTGTTCAGTATATAACAGAGCCACTTGTTCGTTATTTCATTTTTTTTTTCAAGACGCGAGAATTGCTCGCTACAATGCACGTGCCATAAATTATTGTTTTGGTTACACAGTGGAAGGTGTAAATTTGCACCCCCCCCCCTGCATTTACAAGGTTTACTACTTTAATTCCACCAACTTTACCTTTGGAATAGGTTCACAGATCTTTGAAAAATATATATCTTGTTTATTGTCATTCATTGGTGTAAACTGTCTGCCGACATAGAAGAGCAATAGAATGGGAACACTGACATCGCAATTCACGAGTAACTAATTTAAACTCACTTTAAATACACATTTTCCTCAATCACATTTCTAACTGTTAATGTATCCCACAAGTGCTTTATACACTCATGCTCATAATTATGGAATATTTTGTTGATACTTAAGTTCTTTCTCCTATATCATCCAAAATTTTCAAGACAAGTGTTTATTTCATCAAACGTAGTATGTGAAGCAATTTTTGGATTTCGTGAGATGATAAAAGTAAAAACTAAAATACGTTTGAGGGCAATAACAGTTATATATCTATTTTTTAATCCACCAAAAATCATGAAAAAGTATTAAATTAGAATAATAAAACACAAAGACTGATAAATTTTGATCTAATGTCACTTATCATTAAATTAACATCAGAATTGTCTGTTACAAGGCGAATAACGAGCGTAACCACCACGTGACTCAACAACAACTCTGAATACCGCCATTTATAAACACAGGTTTTAGCGTCGAGTCGGACGCTACAAAATGCTCAGCATTCCTGAAATAATTAGATTATAATTGTTTCATCTGGAGTGAGCAAATATTAATCCCAGATGTACCGTTCACGGAAAAATGGCAACTTCTAAAATGTCTCTAAAATATTCCATTATTATGAGCATGAGTGTATATTATGAAGAGTATAGAATAGGAAGTACTGAAGTCAAATATACCTTTTTTGAGGAACAAAGGCTCAAAGTTTTCAAATTTGTCTACAGATCACAATTATTTGAGTTATACATCTAAACTTGGTGAAGTTAATTGACACAATAAAAGATGGATATAGGACAAAAACAAACATTGTCACACTTGTCAATTTCCAATAATCAATAATCAATACTGTGGACTTAAATACTTCTTCTAAAAACAAGGGTCTCAGGAAAACAAATACATTTCTTGAATAAATGAACTACAAAAACACTTAATTATAATATATTCTTGGAATGTCCTTCATCAGACGGACGATTTGATATGCAATTTGTCAAATTTGGACGTTGTTTTAAATTTGACCTCATTTGACACTTGACCGGACGTGACCCCATATCTCATCAACAAAGCACAAAATACATGACAAATTATATTTTTTTCTTAATCCTTGTAACTAGTCGAGTAATTTGAGATACATTTTGAAGAAATTAAATAAAGTTAAAAATTGGACTACGGCTGACCCCTCCCCTGACCCCTTTCTAAGGAAGGTCAATTTGACCAAAATTTTGTCGAAAAATTTCCCAGCATCTAACGACTTCAAAATAATTACTAACTCAATTTCGTCAAAATGTGACTGAAGTACTTTTTATTCTACGGTATACTCTTCATATACACAACGCGTTGAAATATAATGTAATTACACTTTAATTTGATTTCCACAACTCAGATGAAATCAAAAGCGCCCCAAAAACTACAAATGGGAAATTGGAAAATGGAAAACTTTATGAAATTCATATTACATGACAAATATGGGAGCTGCTCGCATAGGACTTAACAAATTGAAAACTTAAGAAAATAATTACTTTGTTATTCTTTGATGGATTTTCGCCAAACCTTCATTGATATATTTCTCTTATTTATCTGCTTTTATCAAAATCAACTTGACGTCAGGGTTGACTTTCCCTTTAACGTTTAATGTGTAAACAAAACTGACTGTTTCACTTATTGTTATCTGATAATTTGAATTACCAATGAGACTAAAGCAAGAATCACAAACCTTGAGTTTATGACAACAATAACAAATGTTCATAGTAAAATGATAGGAAAATGAATCAAAGTAATTTCCAATCTTCAGCAGAGCGAGAAAATGTTATTGTCATCTTTGTGACTGCTCAATGGATAACGTTTTCTTGATTGTATTTTGATACAGGCACTCTGTAAAAAAAATAATGAGTGAAAATGTTCACTGTTTATGGAGTGAATTTCAAAAAAGAGTGAATTTGGAGTGAAAATGTGTGTTTTCACTTATTTTGGAGTGACCTCAAGGATCACTCGAAATCTCCGAGTGATCCCAGAGGTCACTCCAAAATGAGTGAAAAGCACACATTTTCACTCTAAATTCACTTTAAATTCACTTCTTTTTTTAAATTCACTCCTCAAAGAGTGAACATTTTCACTCATTATATTTTAGAGAGCATGATAATGCAGGAGCATGTTTATTCATGAGTTTGTGAACACATATTTATACCTTATTATGATGAGAGGGGCGGGGACACAGGAGGTGGCAGGAAGCAGCCGCCCCTACTTTTGTCAGATGATGTTCGGCTTATAATTTCGCAGGCAAAAATGGTTCGGGTCGTCATCGCCCCCCCCCCCCTTCCGCTTATCGGGTGATGTTTTGCTTCCAGTTTTGCAGGTAAAAACAAAATTTGTGAGCAAAATTTTCCCGACAGATTTTTCGTCCCGCCTAAAACCCAAGTCTCCAAATATGTGCTATATTATGAAATAAAGACGAGTTACACACTTGGAGCACACTGATGTACAAGAGACGATTTAAACGCTTTGAGCCTAAAAAGATTAAGATATGAAGAACAAATTTGGTGCATAAATGTTTGTACATAATCTTAATCCGACCCACTAAATTTCTTGGTCATAGCAATTTTCATTCTTATTTTATAATTTGTAGAACGTTGTGTATTGGGTGTTTCATTAAAAGAAATTCAGAGTGTCAAGAGAAAATTAACACTGTTTGAAACTTGGAGTGTGACATGGGATGCTTGCATTTTTCGGACTTCTTTGTAGTTTCAGGTTGATAGTGATGAAGGCATGAAGCCAAGTTTCATCCATAATCGCAAATCGGCAGCTAAAGATACTTAGTGTTGCTGAATATTCTATCTGTTTATGAAACACCAGATACAAACAGTTCAAGAACTTGTAAGATAAGAATAAAAGTCATTAAGTCCAAGAAATTTCTTGGGTAGGATCACGAAATGTGAACAAATTTATGGACCGAATTTGGTTTTCAAATATTACTCCTTTCCGTTTTGCGATCTGAAAATACAGAGAGAGTCAAATGAAAAATCTGTTACATAGCATTTTCACCTCTCTGAATAATCCCTTTCATTCCTGTAATATTAAATAAACTTGTAATGTCAGAATTGTTCCTGTGTTCATCGTGTCAATGCCTGTAACCAGTGATAGCCTGGTGGTATTGTCGCAGCCCGGAAAGCTGTAGATGACGGGTTCGAATCCTGGTTTATATTTTCTGACATGTTTGTTAATATTATAGATCAGCATTTGCGATTAGTAGACGGCGAGTTGTACTGTTCTTAAAATTTTCTGTAGATTTTGATTTTTTGCGATATTTCCCTTATTTTGGGGGTGCTGTACACGAATCCACTTGTTGCCATTTTTCTAAAATACGTCTTCACCCGTTGCCATGGCAACGAAATATTTTCTTTAAAACAACGTGTATTTCTCATTAAACTTCATGAAAACAAGATGTTAATGGCAAAATATATCAATTTAAACACATTTTTTCGATTAATGTAAAAATTCCCATCATCCGATGTCATAGTTACCCCATAACAATGACGGTTGCTATGGAAACGGCTGAATTTTGAGAAAAATAATGATATTCTCAGGAAAATTATGAAAATATGATGTAAATTTAGGAAAAAATAATCATTTAAGGCTCATAAGACGACTGTCCGCATTTTTTTATAATTTTATTAGCTTCATGTCACATCGTTCCTGTTGCCATAGCAACAACATGACAAGAACTGCTTCTAAAAGGAAAAATGACTAGCACCTCGTTAAAGAGGGAATTAACAAGCATAGTTGGGAAAGAAACATACCAGCTTAGTTAGCTTTTTGACTTTCTGATCACGATGTAGGTCGACCTTTTCAAAGGCAGATTATATCAGAATCTTAATTATTTATGGTCATAGTTACCTCTCAATTTGACGGTTGCCATGGAAACGCATGCCTAGATTTAGAGAAAATGATGATATTTTCACGCAAAATCGTGAAAACACATGATGTATATATATTTTTTGGTAAGTATTTGCATTTCAGGTTTACAACATGACTATCAGCAATTTTTGATAAATTTGCTCAGGTCATATCATTTCTGTTGCCATAGCAACAGCATGATAGAAATGTGTTTTTAATGGAAAATGAATATTTCGTCGAAAAAAAATCCCAACTCAGCAAAAACAAATGTGTAAAAACTTGTGCTTGGTCAGCTTTCTGACTTTCTGATAAAAATGTACCTTTTGAAAGTCTGATCCAATCAAAACCTTCATTATCCATGGCCATGGTTACCTCCCAATTTGATGGTTGCCATGGAAACGCCTAATTTTCGAGAAAATAATGATATTAAAAAAAATCATGAAAACATAACATATTTTTTCAAAGTATTTGGCGAACAGGTTAACAAAATGACTATCAGCAATTTTTGATAATTTTGTGTTCATGCCACATCATTTCTTTTGCCATAGCAACAACATAAGAACTGTTTTTAATGGAAAAATGAGTATTTCGTCGGCAACATAAAATAAATCAAATTTATAAAAACTCATGAGTAATTCAGTTTACTGACTTTCTGATCATATGTACCTTTTAAAAATCTGATTACAATTAAAACCTTAATATCCATAGTCATGGTTACCCATAGAGTGCGGTATAAATAATCCAACTCTATGTGGCTACCTCACAATATGATGGTTGCCATGGAAACGCCTAAATTTTGAGAAAATGACAAAAACAAATGGTTATGGCTACCTCCCAAAAATCTTAGGAGGGGTGATATCCGTCAGGGGAAGTTTTGCATTCCAAGTTCCATTTTTGTAACTTGAAAAAAAGCATCCAATACAACAAGTGGTGAGTAGGGCAGACGACAAAAAGCATTTTTGCCTGCCATTTTTTTCTTGTTGTTTACTAGCCAGACAGTTTCATATCAGGAATAGATAATAAGAATTAAGGATAAACAGGTAAAGATGTTTAAGTATTTAAAATTCTTGGACAAATAGAGGTTAAACTTTTGATTGAAATAATTATCCATAATATAATTAAGATTGAGTTTTGTTTGATTTATTGAAAATATAAGTTATAAGCATTGAAAATACTTGTAAAATATACCCCGACATCAATTATCATAGCTTTTCGAAATTTTACCAAAAAAATTGAGTGATTTGGTGCACATCAAAAGTAAAATTCTCAAAATTTCGAATGAAAAATAAACAAGAATAGCCTTCAGATATAGTGAAGTAAATCTCATAAATATAAGCAATACAAATGAAAAATAATATGATCATTTACATTGTAAAAGTTGACTGTGTTTATTCTAAAATAGCACACAAGCACACTAACAAACGGGGAGGGTCTGGAAAGGGATCCCCTCCCAGGATGAGAAAATTTGACATATTTATTTAACTCCCAAAATGTTTAGTTATAGGATCATTTTAAGACCAAAGAATACATAATGTTAACAATGACTGCATTTGAAAAGTGGCTAGTTTTTTAGACTGTTTATGTTGAAATAAAATATAGCTTGGTATAATAGAATTGGTGTGACTGGAGCATGGGGAGGGTTTAGAAAGGGGTTCCTCTCCGAGGGTGAGGATATTTGACATTTTTAACTTCGACAATATAGACTTTTGGCCCAATTTTAGACGAATGCATCATGCATGATATTACTCTTTTTTTTTAAGCAGTTAAAAAATGCATAGAAATTTTTGATTACTCTCTCTTGCCAAAAGTATTGCAACATACATTAAAACGCATACATTTTAAGTTGAAGGGATCTTTCGATAATGAAGTATTTGTGAAATTAATCAAATTATCATTGGACAATATCAAATTGTTTGAATGAAGTCAAGGGTTTTTATTTTTCCTTTCTTCTCCAAGGCGGAAAGATTATTCAATGCAGGTGCACCCATGGCAGAGGGGCTGGAACACATACTTTAATATTTTTTTGGATCCCTATAGGGGTGGGGTGTTTGTTTCACATTTGCATCGTAATTTAGATCCATATTCCCCGTGAAACAGTTTTGATGGTTTGGAAAGACTTCCAACGCACAAAAATGGCAATATGTTACTCTGAAGCGGTCACAGAACAAAGACCACACCCAGCGAAGAAGTAAGGGTATGGTCACAAATAGAAAAATTGGCCTGCTCGGCGACCGGGCGGCGAGTTTTTAGCCAATTTCGCCCGGTCACCGAGCGGTAGCCGCCCAGGGGCATCGGTGGGTCGCCGCTGAAGTTTTAGCGCGCAGTTAAAATTCTGGCAGAGCCTGCTCGATTTTTCTCACCGCCCAAAACATGCCTGGTGTCCGCGCGGTCACCGGGCGCTCGCCGCCTGGGTATCGACCTATTCAAGCAATCACCATCGAACGATTTATGTTAAAAATGTTACTTGTTGTCGGTTTTAACGGCGCATATCAATCGATGACCGATTATTTACCTCGAATAATCTACTTTTCGAAGCTGCTGAATAAAAGATATAGTCTAGGTTCTAGCCGTTGCTATTTCGGTTTAATTCTCCGAGTTGCAGCCAAGACTCGAATATCGCTCGGAGGGGAGCGACGGCGATTACCCCAGTGATTGCGTCGGGCGACGCAATCACTGGGGTAATCGCCCTCACTCGCCTCGTAGCGATATTCGAGTATTGGCTGCAACTCGGAGAATTAAACCGAAATAGAAACGGCTAGAACCTAGACTAAACAGAAGGCCACCGAGCTTTCTATTCTAATCGAGCGGCGACCCAGTCGCTGCTGGGCAATAGGTCAGTCACTGGGCGGTGAGTTCAAAATCGGTCAGCGTATGGACGGCGCCTGCTCGATTAGGTCGACGCCCGGGCGGCGCCCACCCGGCCACCTGGCATGTTTTGGGCGGCGAGTATATATCGAGCAGGCGCCGCTGGAATTTTAACTCCGCACCAAAACTTCAGCGGCGACCGACCGATGCCCTAAAAACCAGCGGTGCCTGGGCGGCTGCCGCTCGGTAACCGGGCGAAATTGGCTAAAATCTCGCCTCCCGGCCGCCGAGTAGGCCAATTTTTGTATTTGTGACCACTATGTCAGGTCCTCCTCAGCGTGCTTCAAAAGAGACAGCAGCTAGATGTATTTTTTTTTACAGTTTTAATCAAATAAAAAAGCCAAAAGCACAAGAGAAAAACCAATGGATCTGGAGAAAATACTGTATTGTTAATGGCCACAGTGGGGCAACCACATAAAATATAACCAGGTTGCCAGTGAAAAACATTCCCGGAGGAGCCCAGTGGTCCACCGCCAGTACGCATTTATATCTGCAGGGTCCTACTGATCACTGGCGGGCTACCGACCGATTTCTTAACAATCGTCCGATGGCTGGTGGGAGACCGTCAAATCGCCCGATGACCGATGGGAGACCGTCCGATGGCCGATGGGAGACCGCCAAATCGCCTGATGACCGGTGGGAGACCGTCCGGGAATCGGTTAGTCATTGGTCGGTTACTGTCCGGTCGGAGAAGCTCCCTCGATTTTGCCCAATTTTGACTTAAATCGATCGGTGACGGACCGGAAATTGACAGGGCGTCGCCCGAGCATCGCTAGGGCTTTACAGCCCGCTCAACATGCTCCAAGAATCACTGGGCGATGCCTAAACTCCAGCGGCGACCGAGCAGGCTATAAATCGGGCGGTCGCCGCTTTTATTTGTGACCGTAACCTAAGCGCGTCCTATCTCCATAAGACACTGGTTTCCATTTGATAGCTTCAGTAATATTTGACAGATTTTCACGAGATTTGGTATGAAGGTATCTGTACATGATATCAAAATACGGCCTACGTTTGATTCAGGAGTCGGTATGTCGAGGGTCATAGTTCAATAAGGTCATAAATAATTAAATGCTGAACTAGCTTTTTAACTAGTTTCCATTTGATAACTTTAGTATTGTTTGACTGGGTTTCATGAGTGTTAAGAAGGTACAGTACATCATTGTATCACAATACTGTTTTTTCTGCAAATGAAGGTCAAACGTTATAGGTCAT
>JZLH01S0039818.1:0-19367 GCA_001188425.1 Eucidaris tribuloides
GTGTGTGTGTGTGTGTGTGTGTGTGTGTGTGTGTGTGTGTGTGTGTGTGTGTGTGTGTGTGTGTGTGTGTGTGTGTGTGTGTGTGTGTGTGTGTGTGTGTGTGTGTGTGTGTGTGTGTGTGTGTGTGTGTGTGTGTGTGTGTGTGTGTGTGTGTGTGTGTGTGTGTGTGTGTGTGTGTGTTGACAAGAGTTATGGTACCTTTCTTGTACACGTTCTTGTTTTATTGTGTTTTTTTTTCTTTTTTTTTGGGGGGGGTTCGGCAGTGATATAAATAAAACTATGATGACGCTTGATACATCACAAGCCAACTAGTGTGTCTGCGTGCCGATCGCTGGATATTTTCACATGCATGCATGTATATCCAGACATGTTTATTCTTTTCATTATGAAATATCCAGAATAGAAACGAGAAATCCGACTGCATAGAAATCCTTTATTGTTAGATTGAATTTCCGTGAAAAAAATATCTCTATGGGCTAGTTGCCAAACCTTGAAGTAAAGAGACTATTACAATATAATCTGGCACGGAACACACTTTATAAATCTATTCCTGGAAGAACAATATGTATTCTACAGGACACTAAACTATTATTGTTCTGATTGGTAAAGTTAAAAAAGGAACTCTTGAATTTGTGAGACTATTTGAGTAATTATTATTATACATATCAATTTTCGGAATGATTACTTTTGAGGAAACAAATATTCAGCTTATTTTGCAAGATTAAAAAGAATGAAATTCTAATGATCTTCCCTTCATCCAATTCCTATAATAATTATTTTGGCCCCTCAATTTGATTATTGTTTAAAACCTTACGCAACAAAGGTCATAAACTATTACAGAATAGGAGAAATCATCGAATTTTAAGGCACGTTATGTAAATTTATGTTATTTATTCATTTATTTTATTCAATAATGGTACCTATGTCAGCCACAGGCTTTTTTCAAGCAGGTCTGTGGCGATAACAATACATTACGTACATGTGACCCGTTACCCTGATACCCTGATAAATTCGCACAACCCAAAGGTAAGGAAAAAGCCATATATCGTAATTATGATATAGAGTATGAAAGTTTAGTGTCCTCACAAACTAAAAGTTTTATGACTTTCACATGTTGCAAATGTTTGAATACTCATATTGCTTACCCGAAGTATTTTTCTGTGTTTATATTTCACAAGATATGCGAATTTATCAGGGTATCTTGGTGACAGGTCATAAAAGCAGTACACATAACTTGTGCGTCTACGAAAGAAAATCATCACACAAAAAAGGAAATAATAGCATATCGATAATAACAGAGGGTTGAACTTAGATTAATATAAACATGTATTTTAAGCCCACCAAATGTCATATATTCTATTGGGGGCAATTTCAATTCATAATTCATTTAAAAGACAAACTTCTTTTCGTAAAACACACACACATATTCATACACATAAAAGTTAGATGAGCCAAGATAAATTATGAGAGTGAATGTTACATACATTTGATTATTTTCAAATATAATAATTTACTATAAAATGTAATAATATATAAATATGTTTAAATATGATAATGTATATAAAATGTAACATATTGAAATATCATAATCACAAAAATATAAGATGACACAGGTCACCTTAGATGATATCGCTTATAAAGGTAAATAACATGATTGGGGGGTAGTCCTCAACCTTTGGGCTATATATCTAGAATCAAGTAACTATGCCAGAGGCTTCTCCTGTGAAAATCTTGTAGCAACGTTCACCATTCTAAAAAAACAATGTCAATATCACTATAGTAGCATGTAACCTTCTGGTGTGGCTCTCTATGGGGCTTATTTTTATCCTACCACGCAAAGAATAAATACTCCTATGTTTATGCTTATATTCTCCTTACAGTAACTTAAATTACAGACAATCCTCCCAGGTGGATCCACATCTGTAAGTGAACAGCTGGTATATATTCAACTCATTTATTTTCTTGAGGATTTTCAAGTGTTCCCAATGATGTACTTAACCTTATTGAAATTAACTTTATACACTTTGACTGGGAAAACAGGCAGCCCAATTTCCACAATATAATATTATGCCAAAAATAATCGTTCGTGAACAACGATAGGGATTTCTTTTTTCAATGCCTATATCCGATAACTTTCGGAAAAACTGGAATAAGAACAGAGCTTATAAAGGCGTTATTTCTTTCTTTGAGGATGTTTATTTCAAAAGAGGTTAATTCACTAAAGTATTCTACTACTACCAACAGATATTCGTTTCCCGAAGAGGTAACAATCAAGTCACCGAGCACCAACGGGAATAACACAACTACTAATAATGAAAGATGTAGCCAGCAATTTACAGGCATAAGTCAAGAAAGATTTTGGGTTCTTGTCAACCAGTCAGATCGCACGTGCGCTGGCCTTTAGCTGGTCCTACGTGACCGATGCACGCGACCCGATGTGTGTTAGTCGTGCCGTATACACTTTTTGAATCGATAAGTTCCTCCCCTTATAGCTGTTTCGGCAAGTTTTTTCGAGGGAAGAAACGTGCAAAGTCTGCTTTGAAAACAATCTTGCTAAAAAATGGTCTTATATTTCTTGAACCCTATGCAGTATCCCTGTAATTTCTCGTTCTCTATTTTTCTTATAGCGTTTCGAAACATGCCTAACATTGTGTTATGCCCTTGTATAAGCATGGTTTATTATTATGATTATTGTAATTATTAACATGCATTAAACACTTGTTACTTTGTACACACTCACACACACACACACACACACACACACACACACACACACACACACACACACACACACACACACACACACACACACACACACACACACACACACACACACACACACACACACACACACACACAAACACACACACACACGCACACGCACTTAGGCCTCCATCCATTGATCTGAAATGTATTGTCTGATATTTGTGTGAAAGAAAATACACATTTAACTAAAACAAATGTTTCACCTTGGCAGGAGAAAACTATCTCCGAAGTTTCAAAGTTTTATATATTAAAATATCATTTCAAATGAATATCAGATAACATTATCAGGGAAGGAGCAGATTTATACATCTAGTATTTACCAAAATTTGTCTAAGTAATAAACCAAGTAATATTTAAAGTATTATTTACATCATGTACATTACACGCAATTTATACCTTGCTTAACCACATTGGCAATATCATGAAAACAACAAACCCGTCCAAAAATATATTATCTTATAAACATTGTGCATGTCACATTAGGAGCATTTTTCCAAGTTCTTATGTCTGCTGAGGCGCTAACCATCTAAACGACCATCATACACAACGTTCCTCTGGCAATATAATGATATACTACAGCAGTTAAAAGTGAGCTCGAATTGAAAGAAAAATATATCGCGCTTCTGAAATAATTTTGTATTTACATATTTTTCCCTCCTTGCTTTATTGCCTTTATAAGAGATAAAGCGCAATGACATTTGTGACCCGTCACCACGATACCCTGATAAAGTCGTACACCCAAAAGCAAGGAAAGTGGCAAGTATCATTATTATAATATCAAGTGTGAAAGTGAAGTGTTCTCAAAAATCAAACGTTTTATGACCATGACATGTGACAAAAGTTTGAATATTTATTTTTTCAACCAAAGTATTTTTCTTTCCATTTTTATGTTTAATATTTGTGCAACTTTATCAGGGTATCGTGGTAACAATTTTGCATAATTATAGTCTATTCATGGGTTACAAAACGTTCTCACATGAAGCAGACAAACTGTGGAATAAGCTTCCCCCGTCACTTCACTACATTACATAATATTCTTCCTTTAAAAAGAACTTTTTGTTCGTAACCAAGCATTAATTTGACCTGTACAAGTAAATGGTAGTTGACACTCAATTCTAGAAAAAAATAAATAAATAAAAAAAATGTTCATAGTTTGTAACTACCCATTATTCTCATTGGCTACCTCTGTGGAGCTTTATGTGGGATCTGGTGGCCTCACTGTTAGAGCACCAGTGAGTAAAGTACTAACGGGATACTCGTATGTCCCCCAAATTGTTACTGAACGGTGACGCAAGATACCAGGCCTCACTGGGTAGAGACGGGAATTGTAAAGGACGGTAAAATAATACTTCTAAATATTTTGCTTTTATGCTTTAATAATTCTTGTATCTTCTATAAAATCTTAGTACACCAAAAGAGCACTGTTGCTATAAGCGTCCTTGGACAGTGTGCTTTCACTTAAATCAGTATAATATTTATAATTTTTGCCCGGTAAACGGCACATACAATTCATTTTCTACCATCACAGTTTCATTGTCATCAGTTTGTTGCCTAGTAGCCATTTTATCACAGTTCAACGTGGTGCCGAAATCCACATAGTCATATTCATCACCAATTTCATCTTTCGAGGAACCATCTGGGGTACTTTGTGTTGGACGCTCTGAGGTGAAATTTTGCACCGCGCCCTTGCCTGCGACAAGGTCATAGTCATCCTCAGGTTCCGGGTTTGCGCCGTTTGGGGTACTTTGTGTTGGACGCTCTAAGGTGAAATATTGCACGGCGCCATTGCCTGCGACAAGATCATAGTCATCCTCAGGATCAAGGTTTACACCGTTGGGGGTACTTTCTGTTGGACGCTCTAAGGTGAAATATTGCACGGCACCATTGCCTGCGACAAGGTCATAGTCATCCTCAGGGTCCGGGTTTGCGCCGTTTGGGGTACTTTGTGTTGGACGCTCTAAGGTGAAATATTGCACCGCACCATTGCCTCCAACAGTGTCATAATCATTCTCAGGGTCAAGGTTCATATCGTTTGGGATACACTGTGCAGGTCGCTCTGAGTTGCAATATCGCACCACTGTATTGCGTGTGACATTTGTTTTTCTGCCGTTAGGTTCCTCTGAAGACTCTCCAAATATTGTGCAATTGTTTTGAGGAGCATTTACGAAGGCAGGGTTGGGGTGAGTATCGGTTCCATTTACGATGTCGGGTGTGTTAACAACCGGCTTTCGCCTGTAAGGAAAAAACAGTGAGAAAAACGAAAAACATGCAATAAACATGGTTATGGTTAAACAATGGTTATCACTAATTGATTTAATTGTCAAGAAACAGTTTTGTAAGAAGAATACGCAATATGTTTATCCACAAGAGTAGAACAAGTCAAGAAATATCTTAAACCATGGGTTTACAGCCATTGTGTCAACGATTATCAAACTAGGAAAGGTTTCAATTAATGGGACGTGGTCTCCCGTATTGTTTGATATTGGTAAAATAAAGGGCAACGATAATTCCATGTAGCGTTAAAAAGGGACAGTTGGGCACTAACACGACACTTAATTTCAAATTACCGAGTGGCAAAATAAACATTGGTCAAGGCAAATAGGGTTGCAAGGGGCTGAAAACTTTCCGGGAATTTTGGAAACTTTCCATGGAAAGTTTCAGGAATTTTCAATGGGCTGGGAATTTTGGGAATTTTGGGAATTTTCAATTTTATCATATTAAATGGAAAATTATCATATAATTGGAAAATTTTAGCAGTTCTCTGTTGTATAGCACTCCTTTACATAAATAAGATAATTCTACTTCTCTGTGGCTTGCCTGAGCCTTCGATGAGGGTAAATTAGCCCAAGTGAGAGAACACGACCGTTACACATGCTTGGACGAGATACATCTGAATAATGTTATCTGATCCCACATTGTTGCATGAAATGTGTGCAGTGCATGTGCTTGAAATGGAAAATTCCAGTTAAATGTCTGTTTTAATGAATGGACTTGTTCATCTTATTGCTACTTAATGTCTTAAAGACAATATATAACACTGTGGAAGACCCGATTAAAATATCGTCAAACTTTGCTCTCTGACATATCTGACAGTGTTTAAATGAACACCCTAGAACACAAAGGTTTGGTCAGTTATGCTGTCACTAGTACAATATGTGCGGATACAAATTGGCACATTAATTTTATATCAGCCGATAGGAAATTCTGCAACACAGCAGTCTATGGAGAAAAGCTTTTCACTTTTGTAAAGCACTTAATGATTGTTTTACACTGCAATTTTTTCATTCATTTTCATTTTTAGACCGTATCAAAGAAACTAGTAGCATGGGGAATCATGTAGCTCAGAGTTTTTAAATTGGAAACATTGTTATACAATGCCTTTAATTTACAAAGTTTTAATACATGTAATTAAGAGTTGGATTATACTATCACATTGCATGATCAATTTAAGTTTGGAAATTCAAAGGATAAAGGTACAAAAATATACAAAGTTGCCGAGTGTTGCCAAAAATTTCGAATATTTCCGGAATATTTCAGAAAATTCCCATGGAAAATTTCCATACCGAAAATTCCCGGTAATTATGCAACCCTAAAGGCAAATATCAAAGTATTATTAGTGAGAGTTTGAAGTCTGGTACCCTCATATTGAATCCATATCAGGTCTGAAACGAATATGCCCATCTCCATTCCCAGCAACTAATTGCTAAGCCGACTACATGTCGCTTGTTATGTGGATGAAGCGACCAAAGACAACGCCACCTAGTGGGTTCGAAAAAGGAATCTCTCGCATATAGCAATCCTGTTTCATACCGAATCAGTCCCGATGACTCGACTACTTAACCCCATAAAAACTCATCCTATTATTTAACGCCAAAAGACGGGGGGGGGGGGTTAAAAGGCCCCATCGATATTTCGCTCTTTTACATACCTTCACGACCAACCACGTGAAAATAACGTCTCTGTTATTGAACAGTAACATCGATCACAAAGGCTGAAATACGATTATTAATTTGAGGAACTGTAGAAATTAGATCTTAAAGTAAGTCTAACTAGGAAAGGGAGATTAGACATATTATTGATTAAACTAACTCTTTGTCTTATATTTCAAATGGATTTTTTGCCTTTATTTTCAATATTTTCACAAAGAAAGAGCACCACTTACCTACGACGACGACCAAGCAAAACAAGAAGAATGACGACAGCTAAGAGCACAACGAAGACGAGAGGTCCTGGTATTACCGTAACTAATCCTGGACCTAGATGGGGACATAGTAGCATACACTCCAACAAAATCATATATTAGATGGCTTATACAGTTACGACGATGTGATTAGTCCACAGCTCGTCACGTGATACGATTTGCAAGGATCGTAAATGTTAGATTTTACCAGCTGGTTATATTTTACCAACTGGTCAAATTAATATATTTTTCGAATATCTGTCGCCCCCTTACGGTTCAATAGCACCCATGCTTGTGTGTTTTGGCTTTGGAGAAAGCTTTAGCGTGCGACGCAAACCGCTGACAGAACCTTTGCCCCTTTGAAAAATGACATGATATTTACCTTCCCTATGGAAAAAAGCAACTTGTCTTTCAGATTCATACAATTTTACTGGCAGGCTCTATTGATTTGGTGTCATTTTTGTGACATTTTGTCAATTTTTTCGGCCATCGGCGTAACTTTCAGTCAACACCATAAGACGGGCGTGACGTCACACCGTGTTGTGCAATCGATGGTGCATCGGTATCGTTTGCTACACGTTTTTTTTTCCTTTACACCAAGACCGAACTTGAAATCGCCCACTGTAAGCGTAATCAAGGCCATCTAACATAACAGATATCAACTGGTAGGGAGTGTACTAATCTTTCGACCACCAGTGAGTAAAATTTCCCTCGTGCCATATTTATATATAAATAAATATAATCCTTGGGAAAATATAACTCTCCGACGGTCCACAGAATGTTACATTACACCCTGTACCAGTTAATATCTGTATTATGATACAAGTATAATGTATTCATATATCTTATGAAAAAACATAAGATCAATATTACAATATCTACTTTCTTTACTACTACTTCTACTACTACTACTACTACTACTACTACTACTTTTTCTGTTACTTCTTATGTTTTCTACATCCACTACTGTAGTAGTAGTAGAAGTTGTTATTGGTAGCAGTAGCGTAGCCAGCTTTTTGCCATGGGGGGGGGGGGGGCAAGGCACCCGAATGTACCGACAAACTTCCGACGTACCGACATATTCATGTTGTGTAATGATAACACTTAAAATGATTTACGATGAAAGTCAGGGGCGGATCTAGCTTTTTGGAAGGTTTTTTTTTTGAGCGATGGTGATGGGAGAAAATTGAAAAATGCATGTGTTTGCGCGCGAAGCGCGCCGAAAATGTTAGAATTGTGTACGTTTGCGCGCGAAGGGCGCCGAAAATTTTAGAATTGTGTACGTTTGCGTGCAAAGCGCGCTGAAAATTTAAAAAAATGCGTATGTTTGCACGCGAAGCGCCCCGAAAATTTGAAAACTGTATATGTTTGCGCGCGAAGCGCGCCAAAAATGTGAGAATTGTGTATCAAAATTTGTTTTGCACTGTTTTTGAAAAAAATTTTGTGATACGTTTTTGTTTTCCTGACATCTTCTTACAAATTACGAAAAAAATTTATCACTTGGCAGCCCAGGGGGGGGGGGGGTTTAAACCCCCTAACCCCACCCCTGTAGATCTGATACTGCTACAACTATAAGAAGTAATGCTTCTTCTACTAATAATGGTAATGTATGCGCGAGTGAGCGAAGTGAGCGAGCGCTTCAGACATCAATAGATTTTCAAGTCAAAGAAAGTTGAAAGTTATATTTCTACAATCGTAACAAAGCCTTCTGATGTTCTGATATTATTCATATCAGCGCTCAGCAGTACTGTAATTTAATAGGAACACACAAGTATAATCATGCAACAAGTTTTATTATTCAACAAAAGATTTTTTTTCGAAGTATATGAGAATAGGAACGTGTGGGCAAATTAAAGGCAATTTGTGGCTTTTGATTTGGCTAGCGAACGAGGAACGGGCCGAAGGGCAAAATATTTCCATCCACTTCACATGGTGGAGCTAGTGTGCCCCGGTATCAAATAGCGTTCTATTCTTTTTTTTCCTCAAGATTTTTTTCCTAAATGTACACGTTGCTTAAATGTTAAATCTTTCAACAGTTTAATGTTGTAGGCCTGGAAACATTTTGTCTATACAACATGATGTTCGGGTCGGTTGATTTGGAACGTTGTCTGTGTACTACACTTGACTCAAGTTGACTGTACTATGGGCTACCGCTAACGTTCCAATTGTCATCAATCATAGTATTTATGACAAGGCGGTTTGCCTGGTTACCGAAAAACACCTGACATGAAGAAAATTACTTATGCGAGCGAGCGGATCGAGCGAGCTTGAAAAAAAAATGATTTTTACATTCAAAAAATGCAATTTCTTTCAATATTTTTGTCGGTTTATGAGATATTTCGTCGGTACAATTTTTTTTGGTCGGTCCGCATGTACCGACGGAGTCCTTCGTGTACCGAAATTCCGAAAAAGCATTATTGGGGAGGGGGGGGGGGGTCAACTGCCCCCTCTGCCCCCCTTTGGCTACGCTAATGATTGGTAGTAGCAGTACTAATAGTAGTAATAAAAGTAGTAATAGTAGTAGCAGTAGTAGTAGTAGTAGTAGTAATAGTAGCAGCAGCAGCAGTAGTGGTGGTAGTAATAGTAGTAGTATGGGTAGTAGTAGTAGTAGTAGTAGTAGTAGTAGTAGTAGTAATAGTAGTAGTAGTAGTAGCAGCAGTACTAGTAGTAGTAGTAGAAGTGGTAGTAGTACTATTAGTAGTAGTAGAAGTGGTAGTAGTACTATTAGTAGTAGTAGTAGTAGAAGTAGTTGATGTTGTTGACATGGTGCTGGTGATCTAAAAGTACTAATGATATGGTAGTGGTGGTTGTATTGGTGCATTTAATGTAAATGTACTAGAAGCGGCAGCAGAAATCCAGCGCAACAAATCTGTTAAGGGCAATTTTCAATCAGTTTTTTTAGTAAGGTATTCATTTTTCAGAACTTAATTCTTTCGTATGAATTATCACAATCATAGTATTATCTATCTATATCCATGAAGGTTACCAAGTACTTACTTAAGGTATTTATTTACTTCATTTTATGTTTTTAAAATCTATCTATTTCTCTTAAAAAATCGTTTTGGTGCCGACCTACCTTGTGGATCCGATTTGTCAAGCTCCTTCTGTATATTGGATGGGTGAGTGGTTTCTGATGAACTCTTGCGTGACCCGTTGGTGGACAGTCCCGATACAGGCGACACAGTAGATTTGTTAAGCGTCTGGATGGATCCAGGATCAAGTGTTACTTCTTGGGTTCCAATCGACGAACCATTGACAGCAGATATGGTGGTTTCCAATGAAGTAAAGTGTTTCTGCGTGGTTTGGGGATCAGGGGTGGATACTGCTGGTTCAACAGACGAGCTACGTGCAGTCACAGTACTTGTCGCAGTAGACGAATAAAGTGCTTTCGTGTTTCCTGGACCAGGAGCTGTGATCTCAGTCAATGAACCACTGTCGGTTGATCGTCTGGTAGTAAACGTCGTGGTTGGCGTGAGACTTGGTGGTCTAGTCGCAGGACCTGGAACTGTAGCAGTAATATTTTTTTAAGTAGTTATTTTAAAATCTGTTAGTCGTAGATATCTCTACAATTATGAAGGACGCAGTCAGATATCTGTATAGGTTATAGTTGGGGATTGGAAAAGCACTATTTATTACTGGAAGAATATACCTTGACTAAAGCCGACACCAAGCAGCGACATAATGATCACTAAATGAAAATATATTTCGCTTCAAAATTTATATTCTTTGAAACATATTAAAACCGGTGGAATTCGGCTGCGTGTAGTCGATGGTTATGTCTCCATAGTCCACACTTCCATCCAATTTAATTAAAAGAAAAGCCTTATGCATGCATGTACCCTGTTTTATCAGAAAATTGTAAGACCAAATCAGACATGTATAAGCCCGTGTGACATTTGACCTTTCACTTCGAAATGCATGTAGTTCATTAGAGAACCATAATGCGTACGTGCTAAAGTATGTCTGTCTCAAACAATTGTACGAGTGAAAAGCGACCTTTTTGACATACGTTTTCAAATACTGCTGTGACACGTGCTTACGTCAACATCAGAGGCAAAGTCTTAGCTTTCAAAATTAATGCTGTTTGTTCTGTTCAATTTGCTTGTTTTAATCTCGAGATATGGTTAAAACAAAAGGGTAATACCACAATTGAATCTCTTTTACGGGAAGAGAAGTTTTATACTATCGTTAACTTTAGTAGTGGCAGACCAAATTGTACCTTTTCATTTTTAACTAAACATATTTCAGGATTAAAACAAGCAAAATGAAACAAACGTTATTTTTTTTTAAGCTGGGAATTTTCCTTCACGTTGACGTAACCACGTCACAACAATATTTTCTAATTGCCAATTAGGGAACTTTTTACTTTTTTTCACAATTTTTTTTTACAATTTTTCTTTGACACGTTGTACAACTGAAAAGGAAAATGTATCTATAGATGCAATAGCCCTCTCCTAGTTTATAAGACACTTATATTAGGAGCGGCGTTTCGGGGGCGGGGGGGGGGAGGCCCCTATTGTTTTCAAAGTATAATTAGGGAATTTGAAAAAATGGCGGGCAAAAATTTTCTGAAGATCTTTGCCCCCCCCCCCCGATTTAACCTTTTGGGAGCCGCTCCTGACTTTTCTAACCACACCTTAATTAAAGATCGCTTAGGTGGATGAATCAGATCTCGACTGACCTGCAATGATTCCAGGAAGAAAACGTGTTTGTGCACTGTGTTGCTTGTTGATTTTTAACATATCACAGAATATTGGTAAAAAAAAACCCTCAAAATTTGTCTTTTAACTGAACGATAGAAAATCGATCTTTAATCCATTTATAATATTATTTACACAAACTTCTACCAGAAAATCTATCACACAATATAAGCTAGAGATACTGTTGTTTGTTTGATGTTTACATTTATATTATTAGTTTTTTGTTTCTATGCTTATGTGTTGCATTTTAGTGTATTTTGTAATGTTTTACACCTATACAATTTCCATCATGTTATTTTGTTTTCCAGTTTTGAATTATGTTCTTGCATGTATTTTTTTTACTTTTATTTACGATCGTGCTGAAAAGTAGCTTTTCTGCTGATAACGGTTTCTTAATCATGATGAAATAAAAATAAATGAACTACTGCCTAAATCAAATTTGTTCTTTGTTGTAACAAATGCGTAGGCCTCACCACCCCTTTACCGTACCCGTACCGTGGCGGACATGTCACAACGAATGTCTGTACTTGCATGCATCTGAATGAGAGGTATTGACTGCCATTAGTGTTTTAGCACATACCTGCCAACTGTCATACTTACCAACGGAAGATGGTCCCCCTGAGAGTGTTATGTTGTCAATCGCAACTGTCGCAGAAAACCAATAATTTGTTCCTCCACGTGCTATTATAACAGCCTGTAAAGTTATTAATAGTGTCATACTGACATTTTCCCCCAAATATGTCACTTCACCATTCATTTTGGAACATATTTTCCACATCAACCAACCAATCTACTTCTAATTGCAATAGAAAGAATATTAATCAAAATAATGATTCTTGTATTTTTTTACAATGTCTTAGTACACCAAAGAGAGCTATCGCACTCTGTAAGTTTTTACCATTTACGACATGAGTCCTAATTACCTAAGAGAATATAACAGATGCTATCCGTTCCCCAGACCTAATAAGCACTGACAGAAAACACTTCCAAAGGGGAAAAAAACATATTTTACAATAGTTTGACCCTATGTGGTCAATATCGTTCCTCGATATTTACCTGTTATATTTTGGTAGGGTATACGAAGCACAGATTTTTTGTTTTGTTTTATTAGCTTTATTTTATGACATCATCGCATTTAAAGTGATATCACATACATTTTGCACTCTTTTATTATAAGTGTTATTCCGAGGCACGGTTGTCGGGTATGTCCTTTATTCATCATTCCATCGTGTAGACCAGTAAATTAGGGGAAATTGCACCCTAACTAAACTGATGGAGATCACCATGTTTTGTATATGTAACAACTCCGTTTTGTTTTGTTTTTTGTAGTTTTTAACGGCTAACTTGGACGTAAATGACCATTGACATAGCTTGATTTTGTTGGTAACAATTTGTACCACAATACCCTATCAGCAATGCTAATATACGGATAACCACGACGCACATAAGGACACAATTTCCTTCCGTTCTGTTTCTCTTGAACCATTTCATCAAATCCCTCCCAACGTCGTGTGGTTAGTTTACGAGAAAACAAGTGCATTTCGTAAACAACAACACTTCATGATCACGGAGCATAACGGATCACTTAATTTTTCAACGTGTCGGATTACAAGTCTAGTTTACCTGAAAATTGTTACTTAAATTCATTATTATACATGGACATAATTGTTACATTCTTATTTAGATTTCATAAAATATTATTTTATTGATGTTTGAAATGCAGTTATAAATCAAATCAATCAATTCAGATTATTTGATCTGATCTCTTTTTTCTACGATAATGCACCGTACGAACAGATTCAATACCGATGCGAGAATCAGTGGTAAAACTATGGAGAGCCCGAGGTTACGTGGACTGAAGTATTTTCCTGAGGGGCGCAGCCCCGAGGGGAAATAGTTTACAGTCCACGTAACCGAGGGCGTCATAGTTTCAAAAAGAGTCTCTCAGTCCAGGACATATCGTCGCTGAATTCACGAAGTGGCACAAACCTCCAAAATTGCCTCCAAAGTCAAATTTGAGTTATTTCCAGTTTTGTCATTCTCTGGCCATGGTCTTTCATTTCACAAAATTTTAGAACCCAATTCTCTCTAATCAAAAAGATAATTAAAGTGCTAAACAGACACGAGCCTGAAAATCTACAGTAAAAAAATCCACGAACCGGCACCAGCGAGCGCGCGCCGTAACGCGTCATTCATATGTGTACATAAAACTCAACGGCGCGCGCGCCCTTGTGCCGGTTCGTGAATTTTTTTCTCTTGCGCGCGCGACACCACAGCGCGACACAAGCGCTTGTGCCGGTTCGTGCGCGCAAAGTCGTACTTGTTTTCTACACGAAGTGCCACTTCGTGGATTCTTCCTACGCTGAAGCAACATTTTCTACAAAACGACACCTGCGTTTGAAGCTTTACTGTGTTAAAATTTGAACTTAGTTTATGGACAATTCGACATGTAAGGCAAGAGTAGAGTCTTGGCTTTCTATCTGTGATTGAATCATACAGTTTAACTTCATAACAAATCGTAATGAGCAATTGAAAGACTGATAAAATCTTTATTCGCGTTTTACTCGAAAAGTGATTTCGCGCATCTTCGGTCGCGCGTGCCACTTCGTGAATTCAGCGACGATATTTGTCTTATATCCATCATCGAATTAACAGGGAAACTACACAAAGTAGAGGAAAAAAATACAAGAAAAATTAAATTCACCTACGCTACCTGAGATTGTCTTGCGCGTTCTACGACTACGTACGTGCGAGGCACTGAGCAAGCCAGTTGTGCGGCATACAGCTGCTCGAAATTTTTATTTGCAGTACAGATAGAGACCCAATTCCATTAACGTATACTTTAGTAAGTCTAGTACCAATTTCATAAACCCATAAAACAGAAATTTAACCCTTATTTGTATTTAACTGTAATCGTAACTCAAAATCGCTTTGCTAGACTTCCACGCGGATGTACGTTATAATGTCTCTCACGCGCACGTAAAAAAATATAGCGTACGGTACATGTATTTGTACACACAATTTATCCGGCTTTTGAATTTACTATCTTATGGTTGGATATTACTATCCCATGCCTGTGAAAGTACTATCCCACGCCTGTGAAAAATACCATCCCATGCCTGTGATTCTTATCTCCCAGACCCACAGAATAGTGGTTTTTTTTATCATGTGTCGTACTTTTGACCAACTAGAATTCAAGAAACTTACAATGAGGGTTTAATAATTTTTTATTCAATAACGACTTCCAAATACCTATGTTTTGTAATCTGGTAAATGTTCATGATGTGTACTTGTAAAAATGAGTGTTATTAATAACTCTCCATCGTCTCGAACTGGGTTCCCTTAACCCTCAAAAGCCCAAGGGGGGGGGGGCACAATGTGCCCTCCTACCAAATTTTTCTTCGCCACTTCCATAATTTTTGACGGAATTTGATCAAACTTGGTGACTTTTCCTAAAATTTTATGGCAAACATTTTGGTGCATAGTTTAGAGTTACCCGGGAAATTGTGTTGCCATGGCAACCACATTTTGAAGGTCATGTGTGTCATTTTTTGAAGTTTCAGTGTTTTTCACTACACAGAAGAGTTACTGTCACTTGTTTTTTATACCTGTTGGCCCAGATATTATGGTTTATCTATTTAAGAACATATCCAATACATTTATTTTGTTTTTCTTTATTTTTTAAGGAAAAATGGCGCCAAAACAATAAAAACAATAAGAAATATTTAAAATTCACTCTTTCTTATTATTTTTCTTTATTTCCAATTTAAATTATTAAATTAAACAAGATTTGATGTATTAAAGTGTAATTCCATCAAAAAGGTGTACCAGAATGATAAAAAATTGCATTTATTCATGTTATTTTAACTCTTTGGTACAAGCAACAGTGCATCGTAATTCATACATATGCGTATTACATTATCACTGTATGTAATGTAACACAAAATATGAACCTAAAACAGTCAAAGTTTACTCAAAATACTAATTTTCTATCTAAAAATATGTGATTTTGTATAATTATTGATAAGTCAATCACTTGTGAATGCAAACATGGGATATTAAAGACAAAAACTTAGAAATATCCAACGAAATCCATTTTTTCTATGTATTTCATCATACTATGGTTAATAGCGCCCCCGTGTGGTGACTTTAAGAAATTTTGATGATAGCGTGTTGTAGAGTTTGAGTTGTTTTATATGTGTACCAAATTTGAGAGTGATCAGACAAAAAATAAAGATTTTAGAGAGGGGGGTACAATGTGCCCCCCCCACCTTGGGCCACGTAGAGCCAAAAATAGCTTGGGCTTTTTAGGGTTAACTTATCCGTATGTCTTTTGTCTACAACAATATATATCTTAATGTAGATACTAAGTAATGTTTATAAAATGGTTATGTTGATCCTGTGTATTATGCGAGTGGGCATTAGGTTTTGCTTATGCCCGCTCAGATTTCGAAACCATTTTATAAAACAAATAATGCACATTACGCGTTCGGTTGTTAGAAAAACTATTGACCCTCGGTAACTTTCTAAAAATCCAAAATACACTCGGCTTTCAGCCTCGTGTGTTTCAGATTTTTAGAAAGTTACCTCGCGGTCAATAGTTTTTACTAACGACCTCGCTAATGTGCATTATTTGTATATTAATTCACATCTTATATTGCTAGTAATGAAAATGATATACAACTAATACAACACGTACTATTTATTGTATCGAAATAAATACCTGTATTCCGTTACTACACTTGAAATCCAAAGTTTGAAATATCCACCGTTGAGTAGTATTAGTAGAAAATATTACTTTCTTCTTGTCGCACACTTGAATGGAGAGATAGCCGTCTGTTGGTGCACGACGCCGCCAGGAGTTGATAGTGATTTTATACTTAAACTCGAGGTGACCTTCTGTGAGTTTACTATTGCTGGGCAAATGAAATTTCGCCGTTTGTCCTGAGGATAATTCTGCCGAAAGAAAATCTAAATAGAATAGGAAATTGATATTATTGGTATGCACTCTTAATTAGAAACCAATGCATGGCACATCATTGTATCCATTTCTGCTTAGCGGTTCTGGCTTTTATGCTGAGGAATTATGTTATTATAACCAACAAATTTCTAGATAAACCATTCTGCGGAGCTTGACTGGATCACTTCTTATCATCATTTAAATGGATTATAATGGTCATGCTTGGATGGTTGGTTATGTGTGTCTGCTCATACCATTTAACAACTTCAAATGTTAAAAAGTTTAATAATACTGATTCACAATGCTTACAAAAGACGATTTAAACCTCGACAATTAGTCCCGTCGACTAGATGAATGACAGTCTCATTAATTACAGGGTTATATGCATGCATTCATACGTAAACATAAATAAAACACGTAGGTACGTACATACAACCATACAATCATACATACATACATACGTACATACATACATATACCCATTATACATAAATACATAATGCATACCCGCGCACGTGCATACATACATACGGTACAAGTATAAATTTACATACGGCTACTTATCAGAAAATGAAATTTAAATGCATTCTTTTTACAATTATACCGAAAATTTATTATGTGGTCCGATTAAAGCAGGTATTAAGGCTGTCATATATTTTTTTGTAATGGAATTAGTTCACACGTTGTATACATTCACTAAATTTTAGTAGGAAATTAAATACCATTTTTTCAGCATTGATCGTACCGGCATAGTGCAATTGTGCAATTGTTCTCTCCAGTGACTTTTCCAAAAGGGATCACATTTCCTATATCCAGATGGTGTCTTACCTCCAATATCAGGGACATGAAGACTAAAGTAAGTGCCAGTGAGTATTTCTTTCTGTTTGCCCATGTTGTTTTCTAACTGTCTAAGAATATACAATACATTAACAGACGCAACAATTTAATTGAGGAAAATGTGTGGAGAGGGGAGGTGATCGGTTGCCCTATTTGCTTTAAACACAACACTACAGTGTGCAAATGTATTATAACTCCACCCAAATCCCCACCCCCTCCAAAATATAGGACACCAGATTGCAGCTTACCATTATTTAGATTCCATTTTCTAGAGTTTTGCCTCGCGCCGCATGTATCTTGGTCAAAGTAACACTCATACATTACTGTGTGGGAAACAAGAAGCGTAACAGAATAATAATAATAATCAAAAAACAGTTTACTGATATTTCCTTACTGTGCATTTATAAACATTTATGCACACACACAATACAGTCACACACACACACACACACACACACACACACACACACACACACACACACACACACACACACACACACACACACACACACACACACACACACACACACAACACACACACACACACACACACACACACACACACACACATATACTACACACACACACACACACACACACACACACACACACACACACACACACACACACACACACATACTATACTACACACACACACACACACACACACACACACACATACATATATATACACACACATGCACATACACACACATACACACACATACATACATATACACACACATACACATACACACTACATTGTTCTACATTGTTGGTTATTATGTTTATTAGCACTAGTTGTCATTTAAAAATAATTACTTCAATGCCCAAATCCCATGGCAGGTTAATGAAAAACAAAATACTGAGAAAAATGAATAATGACAAGTAAATGCATACTTACATAAGCATATTCATTTAATGATACAACTGTTCTGCAGAATAAGTTCTACGTGCATATAAGACTGTGAAAGCGTAAGAAGGACAATAATTGGCCCTGTAGTTTATTTTCGGGGAGGTCATATTTCCTTTTTGGACAGCCATTATACGTGAGTAATAATAAATTATTGCTCTATTTGTATTTCAGATTTATAGGTATACACACAATGCAAAATAAAGTCAAACGTAGGTTGTTCATGCATAAGGATACATGACAAGGGTGTTTAGCCAACGTAGTATGATTAGGATTATTTGAAAATATGCATTACCTGTATAATTTTGAGTACAATGAACTCCAGCTGCGTAATTATTGTAGCACGAGTATGTCAATCCTCCATAAAAACAAGATGACAATGAATCCCCGTTACACCGAATCCAAGACAAGCGGGGTTGATTTCCAATTCCATACCACACTTCTGTGAATCCTGTCCTGAAACCCCGTTGCCGACACACTAAACGCGACAAAGAGATACTCGAGCCCCAACTGCAGACCATATACCAAACACCGGAGATCTCTATTTCAATTCGGCCCGTGTGATTTGAGTTAGAACCAGCAAGTCTTAAGGCCTTTGAATCTGAAACGAAAAATGAAAAGGAAGGAAATTATTAAAAAGAAAAGACTAAAACAAGGTAACAAGGTTCCTAATCGACCAACAAAATAGAGCAAATGCAAATTTACAAGTTCATGTCATTTCAATAACGTGAACTACGTTCCTTATAAAAAAAAAAGTTATGCCTTCGCACAATGTCATATCGTTAAAAAAATATCGTAAAAAATTACCGTATTTTTTATGGGGAACCGTAAAGATAATTACGGCAGTTTTACTGTAATTTTTACGGTTTACGGTAAAAACCTACGTTTTTACCGTAAAACCTACATTTTTACCGTGAAAAACCAGTAAAAGTTACGAAAAACCGTAAAAAACACGGCGAAATTCCTTGCAGCGAGTTGCCAACCATTTCCCGTATTTTTTTTTTTTTTTTT